>VCRD01001148.1:138125-158406 GCA_006783055.1 Trinorchestia longiramus | reverse complement strand
TAGGTACAAGAGTGATGCACAAGTGGCAACAGTTACTGGGTACAAGAGTGATGCACAAGTGGCAACAGTTACTGGGTACAAGAGTGATGCACAAGTGGCAACAGTTACTGGGTACAAGAGTGATGCACAAGTGGCAACAGTCACTGGGCACAAAACTGACATGGACATGAAGCAAGCGGTGAGAATGAGTGTGGTATGAACTTGCATTTTATTTAGGCTACATTTTTTCCTGGTACTAAACATGCACAATTTAGATCACAGGGAATAAGTGGCAACTTCCTAATTGATTTCGTTTAAAACTTCTTGGAATTTTTAAACGAACTCTGATTATTTTTTCTCTCCAGATCTGCGGTGTGTGCGGCAGTTGCATGGAGCTGATGATCCCTACGTTCATTTTTTCATTTTTTTCATTTTTTCGAAGCGATTTCCTGTTCCTACGCAAGTCCCCGAAGAGACACAGGCTGCGCGGGCGGTGCTCGTTCTAAAACTGAGTGAACGAAGATTAACGGAAAAAGTTAAATTTGATGTGGTATCGAAACGAGGGTTCGAGTTAACGATCTTGTTAGTAATCTTTGAGGGCGGCATAAACCGTTCCTTGCTTTAACTTTTTCTTCGGTGCAGAATCTTGCCGGGCTCAGGAGCCCGGAAAACTGATGCGAAACTCCGTTGTTATGGTGTCAAGAAAACTGCTGTAGAATTTAGCTCTTCTTTCTTCCAGCAGTTAAGGTACGGTCGGCTGCGCGCAATTAACCTTCAACTCATCTACAACTAATCCTTAACAAACTCCTGCGCAATGTTTTTTATAATTATAAAAGTTGAAAAGACTGAAACTAGAAAAATCAACAGCATGTGAACATGGGTTTGGATTCTTTTACGATTATCTTCAGTGCGGTGGACTCAGTAGCAGCATGCAAGACACATGCGTAAGATTAAATAATTTAAATAAATGCTAATGACAGCAATTGCATGATGAAAATAGAATACATGCATCAACTTTCCAACATTACGTAGGAAATCTCTTAGACAATTCCTTTCTGGATCTCTATGAGTATAAGCTCGATGAAGTTGTCATTACTGATTAAAACGGCCAAAGAAAATGGACTTGATTTGAAAAAAATGTGGAGATCCATGAAGCTGCATTGACTGATTTGAAATGACTAAAATCAATTGAAAAAGTCTTGAAACAAAAAAGGTAGAGATCCATGAGGCTATCGTGACTGATTTGAAATGGCTAAAATCAATTGAAAAAGTCTTGAAATGAAAAAGGTAGGGGTCCATAAAGCTGTTATGATTTATTTAAAATGGTTAAAATGAATAGAAAAATTCTTGAAATGAATAATAAGTGCGAAACAAGACAACTCTGAAGACAAAGCAAGAATTTGACACCCACGTGACACTGCACTTTTGGACAGACAAGTCTTAGCTGACACTGAAAAGGAAGTTGCAAATCGTTCGTAAATTATTCATGGTTCTGCTTATGTGATTATCCTCAGTAGTCTCGAGCTCGATGAACAAGTCAAAGAGAAGGTAGTGGTATTTTCACGGGTCTAGGTATGCTAACAGAGATTTATTTTATCATTTTGAAGACGTTAAGAAACTTGGAGAACAGCGTCCAAAAGTGCTCTGAAACATTTGAATACTAAATTGAAAAGAAATGTCAGCGCACCGTTGGCAGATATTATAGTAAATGTCCCATTCTTCAGGAACTATGGCGCTGAAAAAGTTATTTCTTTAAAAAATTAATTTGATAATAAATTTGACAAAAAATTAATTTGATCGACAATAATTAGAAAAAAAAAATAATTGATATGATTAAATTAATCAAGATAAATAATAAAAAGACAGGGAATAACCTCATCAAACAGAGATTTCATTCACGAGAGGTTTTTTTTAAAACTTCTGAGCATGTAAATTTTTTGGGTGTCCATCCGAATAATCTCTTCAACAAATAATTTGTATTACTGAGCTTTTTGTTTTCTGTAACTGGTGAGCACATTACAATAACATCAGATGAACCCAGAAAAATGCCAGAATAACGCCAGACTAGCACTAAGATAACACCAGATATGCACCAGAATAATACTAGAGTATCACTATAATGACACCAAAATTCCACCATATTAACACTAGAATAATATAAGAATCTAATACTAAGAATGACCGTCGTGTGTTTGTATATTTATTTATTCATATATTTATTTATTTATTTATTTATTTATTTATATCCTTCGTGTCACTTTAAAAAAATAGAGATATTCAGAGCCTTATATACTCGAGTCCGTATCGTGGACACCGAGTTCGGCGAGGTATTGCCCTATGATTCGGGTACATTGTACCCGAATATGACACGAATTGCAGAGTCAATTGCAGCAGTAGAAAACTAAGTGTCTTAGTTTTCACTAGGAATGTTGTCATTAAAGAAATACTCTATTAAAACGTTTATCCTTTGTAAATATATGTAAAACTGAATATAGTGCATTGCATTCTTGTATGTAATTTTATTTAATATCTTTCTAACAGTATTTGCCATCATTTTTGATGGCACGGGTGTTATCACAAAATCTCTGCCGTCATTTTTGACGGCTGGGTACACTAGTAACACTATAATAACACTGTAATAATATCAGAATTCCACCATGTTAACACTAGAATAATACAAGAATAACACTGAAGTATCACTATAATAACACCAGAATAACACCATATTAACACTAGAATAATACAAGAATAACACTGTTATAACACCAGAATAACACCAGAATAGGTGTTGGTTCGTAACGTACTCGCAGAAATTGCGTGTTCCTCTTTCATGCTCACGGTTATTGTATTTTCATTCGCTGGAATAAATGCTTAAGAGCGAATCGATATTTATATCATTAGACTATGCGAAGAATGAATATTTGAATACGAATTTACATTTCAATCATTAGATCATTCGAAGGCAAAAATATTTTGGGGCAGATTTACTTTTTTGTCATTAGGTTGTTCAGAGATAAAACTATTCAAGCATGAATTCATATTTATGACATTAAATCGTTCAGAGACAAAAATATTTATAAGTGAATTCATGTGTCTGACATTAGATCATTGAAGATTAATATTTCAACATGGGTCAATATTCATGTTATTAGCTCTTGAAAAGTAAAAAAATTAATTGCCGTGGCTGAGAAATGCATAATTTTTGGAAAAGTTACAAACACTAAAAGTTACGATTTACGAACACGAGACTCACGGAGTCATGGTTATAAGAACATCATTGTCACTGGACAAAGCAAGTTACCATGTTGTAACTTGGAAGTTCAAACTTAGCATACTTAAAGTAGAGGAAACGTTCTTTAGTAGACGCAGCGAATTTTTACTGAGCGCAGCTTAATTTGCTAATATCGGAGATGCACTCGAACTCTGAAACACAGTACACTGAATAAACCGGATGCACATGGTGCGGCAACATAACTTCTTTTTTTGCAACAACTTTCCTTTGAAAAATGGAAGCTATGTTGCTGCACCCTGTAAAATTAAGACATGTGAGTACCTCGAGAAACACAAATTGAAAATCTGGATGCTATATCAAGTCTGAGTGAAGTACCATCTCTGGGTTGCATTCATGAACATTTATTTGACTTCAGTGACATACGACAGAGCTCTCATTCAAGACAAGCTACACAAATTCAGTAGGCTCAGGCCAAACTATTTCTCTCTCAGTTTGCTTTTATTATGCAAAATTATGGATAAATTATGCCCTGAACATGAGGGAGCGAGGTCGTCGACCTGACCATTGGGTATTGAATTTCACTTAAGTATTGATTGGGAGCTCGCGCGAAGATCAGTCACAGAAGCCAAGAGGCATGTCATGGGAGGTCACTTCACTTCATTCTCATTGCATTTCACGTATGTACATATATTATGTACATATTTCACTCGTGTACATAGTATGAAGTAATAGGTCCCCAAGCATTTATTTGATCAAATTTCTATTTCAGTTGATACGTTCACTGTATCAAATGGTAGATCTTTATGAAATTATATGATTTTCTCTTTATGGTTATTACATGAATTCAATTTGATAGTAGTAAAAATCACTCTGAATTCAGTAAAGCAGTCGTTAAGACGTGATATCAAAATTTCTTTGTGCTTTTCTAACTGTATTCTAATTTTCGGGTACAGCAATATTCCTAAAGGTGTACAATATTCCTCAAAGATTGTCTTAAAATATATAGATGTAACAGTAAGCATTTCGAGTACCTGCAAAACAAGTGTTTTGATTGAACTGAAAAGTTTCTAGTATCTAGGATACAAGTCATTTGCTTTAAATGCAGTATTTTCCAGTATCTTAGAAATAAATTTATTGACTGTTGACTGAAGGTATTGAGAATATCTAAGATACATAAGAATGTATTTAAATATTGACTTTGCAAAGCAGTTTTTGATTTGCTCAACTTATTTTTAGTGTATCCTTAGTAAGCTATAGGTACCAGAAGCAGTACACCATGTACCAAAATTGCTGGCAAAGTACCAGAAGCAGCACACCACGTACCAAAATGGCTGTCAAAGTACCAGAGACAGTACACCACGTACCAAAATTGCAGTCAAAGTACCAGAGACAGTACACCACGTGCCAAAATTGTTAGCAAAGTACCAGAGACAGTACACCACGTACCAAAATTGCTGGCAAAGTACCAGAGACAGTACACCACGTACCAAAATTGCAGTCAAAGTACCAGAGACAGTACACCACGTACCAAAATTGCAGTCAAAGTACCAGAGACAGTACACCACGTGCCAAAATTGTTAGCAAAGTACCAGAGACAGTACACCACGTACCAAAATTGCTGGCAAAGTACCAGAGACAGTACACCACGTACCAAAATTGCTGGCAAAGTACCAGAGACAGTACACCACGTACCAAAATTGCTGGCAAAGTACCAGAGACAGTACACCGCGTACCAGAGGTGCCAGCAAGGATGTCTCCTCAGAGCCTTGCATATGACAGGCGGGATCGTTTTTAGGCCGCTACGCATATATCATTCATGGACTAGAGCAGAGATTTATTCCCTCTTTACGTCATCCAAAGACCGTCCCATTTTTTGTATTCTTCTTCCTGGCGAGACGAGCGACTTGACGTTTTTGAGTTCACGCTATAAATAAAGGGACGATCCCGGGGAGCTGAGCTCAGTTCACGCTATAAATAAAGGGACGATCCTGGAGAGCTGAGCTCAGTTCACGCTATGAATAAAGGGACGATCCCGGGGAGCTGAGCTCAGTTCATGCTATAAATAAAGGGACGATCCCGGAGAGCTGAGCTCAGTTCATGCTATAAATAAAGGGACGATCCCGGAGAGCTGAGCTCAGTTCACGCTATAAATAAAGTGACGATCCCGATCTTTGAAATACATTTTTCATATAGTATGTTTCGTGACCGAGAAATATTTTGTAACCGGAAACCCATTCTGTAAACGGACTCTATTTTATAAAAGGACTCTATTTTATTAACGGACTCTATTTTATTAACGGACTCTATTTTATTAACGGACTCTATTTTATTAACATGCTCTATTTTATTAACAGAAACCCATTTCAATTTCTGTAATCTATTTTGTTTACCGTAACCTATTTTGGGCTCAACAATCAATCCTTTTTTTGAAAGACCGTGTTTCCCCTTTTTTACTTTACCTTTTGCAGCCGAAGTAAACAGAGAAATGCCAGCATATTTTCTTTTCTGTATTTAGTGAATCACATTTTCAAATTGACATTTAACTTTTAAGTAAACAGCAAGGGTAGACAGTTAACTTTCATATAGACAGTTAACTCTCATATGGACAGCTAACTTTCAAATAGACGGCGCATTTTGCGTAAAATCGTGTATAACTTTTTTCATTCTCTGTTGCTACTTTTCAAGGAAAACGACCTACAATTCCTCCAATGAAATTTATTTGTATAAAATTATTTTTCACAACAAAAAATGCTTCTTTTAATACTGATTATTCATTTTCAAACAAAAATGGTCTCTACTACAATTAGAGAAAAACATTTTGCAGTTTGAAAAAATATAGAAGAAATCACTCTTCATAAAATTACAGCATGGGAAACATGGAAAACCAATGAACGAAACACTTTTATAAGAGCAGGTAGTGCGAGAAATACACTAAGAAATACGTTTTATGAAAGTGAGACTCAAGGTAACATTTCAAAGCTCTTTCAGTTTGACCAGACAAACTGTTGTGGTGGATGAAGAAATCAAATCAAAAGGCGTCGAAATTCCATTCAATCTTCCACAATGAAGTGACTCTTGCTAAACTCGCTGCCTAGTTTTACCCGATAAGATTTGAGAGCTTTGGAGGATTTTATGCAAAGATATGTGCTCAGGTCAATCTGCAAATCGATGTCAGATAGCAACGTCCGCCGATCGCAACCAATTCATGCATTGGACCGAAGTTTTTTTGAACAGATTTGGCCAATGGATTTCAGTTCGCTTTCATTCCCTGATTTGAGTCGGATTTTTGCCTAGATTTTAACTCAAGATATCAATTCGTATTCAAATGAAAGAGGCTTTGATCATTGACTTTCAATAACGGCTGGTCCGGTGCTCTACGCCGGACCGCTGAATCAGCGAAGGCATAAAGGAGACGTTGGCCACCTGCGTAAAGTCTTTGCAAATCACTGACAAATGCCTTTGTTACCTCACTGCACAGTAACGCTTGACCGGAATGAGGTAAGCCGCTCAAATGTGCTTGCCAGGATCCGGAATTTGGAGTAATCGCCTTGCTGAGCTGGCTGCTTAAATACTCACAATTGCCGACGATAAAATCGTGAATTTAGAGGGATGACGCCCACTGGGCTGGCACGCTAATTTAAATACTCAAAATCATGAATTTAGAAGTATTAAACTACCTGGAGTTTATATCCTGGATACTAAGAATCGTGCTTATCAGAATGAGAAATTTATGGGGGATTCATGTCCTTGAACTTGTATCCTGAATAATAAATACTCTTCACATTTGTTAATTTGTGTTCATACCTCAATGGGGTTAGTTCATAGACAATACAATCAGTCCTACAAGTGCTATAGATGTAAGTGTCATCTGAGATAAGAATTAGTGTGAATGTACAACGAACTGTAATATTATCCTACATTTTTATTGGTTAAATAAATTCAAAATGAAATAAGAGTGAAAAAATCGTGCTTATTTTTGAAATTTAATATAATATCGTTTTGTTTGCTGTTCTTTATTCTTTATTAACTCTTTGTAACCCCATTAGCGTGAGTGTGGCTTAATATTTTGAAAACTAAGGAAATTTGTTCACTAGAAAAGGTTCACTTCAAAAATGAAATGTACTTTCATTTTCCTAAAGAATTCTTCGTGAGAAACCTAAGGCTTAAGAAAATGAAAACTACGGTATTTGATTTTTTGAAAAGTTATAGATATGTAACAAGTTTCTTCCAAATGAATTCTATTATGTTCTTGAGTTCAAAAAGAGCATACTTCGAAAGGGGTTGGAACTTACCCAAATTACTTTAACATTTTTTAATTTGTCACAAAAAAAACAAAGACAACCAAGACTAGGACTATTTTTTCTTTCGTGTTTCAAATCTTTCCTGCACAGAGTGACTGTTAACGAAGGCTGTTCAATTATTGAAATTTCGAATCATTTTTGCAGTGATTTCTTTTACTTGCAATGAGGAGCTCAAGTTGTCGGTGTAAATTTTGGACTGTTTCTAAGCCAAAAGAAATTTTTAATTCTTTGCCAAGACATGCTAACATTTATAAATCATTAGTGCTGCCTTGAGTTTTAGGTTCTTTTTGGGATAGCATTTGCAGCTTGACAAACAGGACTACGGGTTACCTTTCTTAAAACTGGTCAAGAAAACCTTGGCAAAACGTGTGTAACTGAAACCTTTTTTTGTGATGATATACGTAAATAAATTTACGCACTTAACAATTTAACTCACTTTTCCCCATGACTTGCATTTTATTTCTGTAATATTTTAACGCCCAATTTTTCATGGAGGTGAAAAAACGTGAACGAACATATTTATTGTGCCAATTGTTGAAAGTGCGTTCAAAATATTTTACATTTGCTGAACGCGTCAAAAGAAAAAGCGTAACTAAAATAAAAGACTAGGAAGCTCGGCAACGGTTACTCATCCCTCCCTTAAACTCTCCAAATTATACTCACTTTAGCAATCTCTCGAAGGCATTCATCGAACGAAAATCCCTCAGAGGCATTTATCAAAAGGAAACAAAGGCATTTACCGAACAGAAAAGTTTGAATTGCCTCTCTGACAACGAGTTTTCGTAATTGCGGTGGAAGGCACTCCGCATTCCGACACAAAATTTTCAGTGGTCATGCAACCGTAATTGTTTTCAAAATTACCCGATATAATGAAGGACGCAGCCCTGTGAAGCAATATTCTAGACGAAGTCTTAATTGAAATAGAGTTTTTGGTTGCAGCTCATCAGTATTGCTTCAGTTCTCAAGGTCCGATCGTAGAAACGAGCTCTGATGTCTAGTTCTGAAATGATGTCTGGCATGTTAGAATGCTCCAAAATTGCTACCTTCATCACTGAGGGATAAGAAAAAGTGATGTTGAAATCAAGAGAGAGTGATGTTGAAATAAAGATATGGCTCTGTTAATATGAAAAAAGGGTTCTTGAAATGAAAGAAAGGTTCTGTTTAAATGAAAGAAAGGTTCTGTTAAAATGAAAAAAGGATTTTGATAAAATAAAAAAGGTTTGATTAAATTTAGAAAATTCTGTTAAATACAGCAACTTCTTTGTGAAAGTCATAAAAACTCAGTGAAAAAATAGCTAAGTTTCAACTTTATTAATATTTTAGGGAGAAAAAACGATTGTGTGTCAATAAAAATGTGTAGAAATTCTTGCTTTATTACTTCAGCACTCATGTGTTCGAGGGTACAACAGAGTTACACTGTATGACTATTATTGCACTATGCATTATCAGTTGTAAGTCTACATTTAAACATCACAATATGCACTGTTACTGCACCCCACAATCTTTGCACATCACAATCATTGCACCATACAATCACTTCACCATGCAATCATTGAAACATACAATCATTGCATCACACAATCATTGCACCTCACAATCACTGAATTTTTCAATCATTGCACCATACAATCATTTTACTTCATAGTATCAGCACCACACAATCAGCAGCAGATACGGTATGATTGTAAGCTCCGAAACTAATGACACGTGTTTTTGATACAAAACCCAGTCGTCTTAAGCGTATCTTCTGAATATCACATGAAGTTCACGCAGGTGTATTCTGTACGCCTTCTGAATATTGCCCACAATTCACGCAATTGTGATCTGTACTTTTGAATATTGCATACAGTTCACACAGTTCTGTACTTCTTCTGAATATAACATACAGTTCACACAGATGTGTTCTGTGCGTCTTCAGTGCCCATTCAACATAGTTGATGCAAACTCATATGGATCGCACTAAGCCTTAACACACGAAATTGTAGTTGTTACATTCAAGAAAAATATTGATCGAACTCCAACAAGGACATTCATCGTACGATACAGGCATACACACATAACACCAGATTTCTTAGGTACGTAGGAAAAGTAAGTTCAAGGCTCACGTGAACACCATTTTACACGAACAACACAAATGTATTCATAGCACACATAGCACACCAGCTCACTGATGGCACAAAACAAGCACCGTCCAGCACATTAATGGTAGGTTGCTGGAGGTGCTTGGGTAGGGCCGATCTCACCAAGCTTGTTGTGCTTCGCTATCGGGCCACCTTGTAAACGTTCTGTAATTGCCCTGAAGCTGAACGCAGCGTTACGTGCTTAGCATATGGAATGGCTCCAAGAATAGTCAACAAACCGAACAGCCCCAGCGCAGGAATCCGAGCCCAACCATGTATCTTTACTGAGACGCTTTCGAACCGTTATTCCTTCCAGAATTCCGGCTCTCATGCCTGAATCTGAATGTGCATCCTGTTCGGAATAGTTAGAAAGCCTTTAACACCCCGCTAGGGCCTACTTAGAATAACACAAGATGTCTTAGGAAGACTCAAAATTCGTGTGGCAGCTTCTAATGAAACCCTGCCGTGATGCTGCTCCGCTCCTGTAACGCAGTCATGGGTGCGACCCAGAAGGTCTCAGAGGCCTTAAAAACGATTTCTCAACTAAAACAATCCTAAGAATTGCAAAAATGATAGTAGGTTGCAATCATGCCTAATCATGTTCTTTGTAACGACCAGGAAGCATGAGACGCACTCTCTAATTTTGTTTTCAATCGAAATTTTCTTCTCCTAGCAAATTCTGTGCTGACGGCGTTATGAACCCGACGCCGCGCAGAAGCAATGTCTAACATTCAGTGCTCCCTGTGGTGTAAGTAAACACTTACTTACGAGTAACCATGACTGTAAAGTACTGTAAAATAAGATATAATGTTCAAGCAAAAATTTAAAACATAACATCAAATATTACAAGCTTGGATCGTTGGAATCTTGGCCCGGTGAAGAAGTTCAAGTTGATTGTTAGTATAATGTTCTACTCTAGAAAATTTTATCAACTGTGCGTACTTTTTATTCTCGTGTAGTCCCACATGTGAGCTAAAGTATTATGATCATCATAACCTCGATTGTAATACAAATATTAGTGTGGAAAATGCCATTTTTCAGGTCCAGGTTTGATATCAGATAAAACAATATGTATATACAGTGGGGGCAAAATAATACAACAAGTTGATTAAATCGACAGATTGCACATTTATAGACCACGTTCAATTACGAAAATTGGACTATATATAAAAATAGTATAAAAAGGTTAATAATATATCTAAAATCCACAAATATTTAATGGAAAAAATATATTGGAACATGTATAATAAATACGTGAACAAAAGTTTACAACACATTTCAAGATATACATACTCAAATACTTCGTTGCATAACCCTTATTATTAATTATGGCTTCGAGACATTTATAGTAGTCCACTACCAGCCTTTTACAAGTTTCTGGCGTAATCTTATTACATTCTTCAATGTAAATTTCTTTGAGTTTAGTGATATTATTGGGACCTCCCTTCTGAATTTTCAATTTCAATTCCCTCCACAAGTTTTCGATCGGATTCATGTCCGGGGATTGACTTAGCCATTCTAAAATGTTTATTTTCTTTATCCTCAACCATTCCTTGGTTTCGCTTGCAGTATGCTTTGGATCGTTGTCTTGTTGGAATTTCCATCCACGTTTCAATCTTAACAAACGAGCTGAAGGTAGGAGTTGCTTTTACAATATTTCACGATATTTCCTGCCATTCATGGTACCTCCAATCATGTGAAGTTTACCTAGCCCTAATGAGCTGAAACATCCTCCACCAAGATTGAACCACTTCCAAACTTAACAGTGGGTGTGGTACACTTTGGTTTATACTCTTTGTTTTGTTGCCTCCAAACATGTTTTGTGTTGTTTCTCCCAAATAGTTCGATTTTGGTTTCATCTGACGACAGTACTGAGTTCCAAAATGCTGCTGGTTTGTTGAAATGGTCGTTGACATACTCCGGTCTGGCCTTGACGTGACGTTTCTGGAGAAGAAGTGTCTTACAACGGGTGCGAGAGCAAAGACCTTCACGGCGTAGTGTCCTGCTGATCGTGTGTTTGCTGGCTTCGATCCCAGATGCCTCAAGATCATCCTTCAATTCTATATGAGTAGTTTGAGGTCTCTGGACTACTGTTCGGACCAATTTTCGAGCAGCACGGTCGTTAATCTTCCGTGGACGGCCAGTTCGAGGCTTGCTGAGAGTCGTATTCCGGCATTTCTCCTTATGTATTATGGTCCCAACTAAAGCTATAGGAACAGACAGTTGAGCATTCATCTTCTAATATCCCAAATCTTCATTATGGAGCTCCACAATACGTTTGCGAAGATCTTGGCTGATGTCATTATTCTTACCCATGCTTACGACCTTTCAAAACGAGAGCTGCTGTACCAATTACACGTTATTGGAGATGAATGCTGACGAAAGTTCGGTTACCAAATAGTAGAATGTATTAGAACATTCTGGAATAATCCTACAATAATTTTCATGTATAATATCGATAAAAAAGTCGGGTATTGTAAACTTTTGTTCACATATTTATTATACATGTTCCTAGATATTTTTTCTATTAAACATTTGTAGGTTTTAGATATGTTATTAATTTTTTATACTATTGTTTAAATATAGCCCAATTTTCGTAATTGTACGTGGTCTATAAACGTGCAATCTGGTGATTTAATCAACGTGTTGTATTATTTTGCTCCCCACTGTATATATATTTATATATAATATGTATAAAAAAATCCGCTAAAAAGTTGTTTTTTTAAAACCATATTTAAAATCCACCCAGCAAGTTCATATGTTCTGTGATTGATGTTTTTAGACAAAGAAACGTTGGATAAAGGCCAAAATAATGCCATTACGCCGCAGCAAAGTAGTGAAGAACGCAAACAACTTCAAAGTTACAAAGAGCTTTGCAAGTATTTCTTTGCACCGTTGTGTAGACTAGGTCATCTATTCAGCACATTACACGGTCTGGTCTGTTAACACGGTCATCTATTCAGCACATTACACGGTCTGGTCTGTTAACACGGTCATCTATTCAGCACATTACACGGTCTTGGCTGCCAACGAAAGGGAGTGTGAACTCAAGTTTGTGTTTTGATTAAGGATCTTACTTTATTTTAATCAGGCAAAACTAAGTCCTGCGTGCGATGTGCAGGGTGCGACAACTGAACTTCCTTTTTTAAAGCGCTTTGCTCTGAAAAAAAAAAACAAGTTATGTTCTTGCACCTTGGACTAGGTTAAGACCAAGTCCTTTCTGAGAAATGTCACACAAAGACCAAGTTAAGTGTAAGAAATGTCACACAAATACAACTTTGATACAAAGTCAAGTGACGTGTGTCACGCTGCCATAACGTATCTTTCTATGTTAATAATCACATCACATGAGCTACGTTACAAGTAAATTGATGTTTTTTGAACAGATTAGCACTCTTGGAAAAATATCTTAGGGAAATTGGAGTAAGTATTTGAGATTCGTTGTTGGGCTGATTTTATTTCATTGCAATCGATATTCTAGAATTGGAATTGCCGAAGGAAATATCAAACAATCCAAATCATTATGGACTATTTAAACAATCAACCTTACATAAATCTATGTAATTTAAACAATCTCCGTTAAACCGATGTGATTCAAACAATATTGGTCCCAGCAGCGCCACTGAAATAATCTCTGTTGTATTAAAAGGATACGATTTAAATAATCTCTACTAAAACGATGCGTTCTTACGGAAAGAACGGAGAAGAAAAGAAGGGACAAACAAGTGACCCACAATCTAGAGATCGTTACGTCCCTCACCAAAACTGCTCATAATAACATAAAGTTTTCTGATTAAATGCCAAGCAAAATGCGCTGCTGAACAATACAAGGAAGCTGCTTTAGTGATGGTAAACGCGGCACAGTTTCCGAAACTACTTATTTTGTTTCAGCAATGTAGTCGCCTTAGAAAATTGTCTAGGCCTGGCAAATTGTTTCAGTCTGGAAAATTATTTAAGTCTGGTAAATTGTCTAGGCCTGGCAAATTGTCTAGGCCTGACAAATTGTCTAGCCCTGGCAAATTGTTTCAGTCTGGCTAATTGTTTAGCCCTGGCAAATTGTCTAGCCCTGGCAAATTGTTTCAGTCTGGCAACTTGTTTAAGTCTGGTAAATTGTCTAGATCTGGCAAATTGTTTAGGCCCGTCATATTGTTTCATTCTGGCAAATTGTCCAGGCTTGTCAAATTGTTTGAGTCTGATAAATTGTCTACAGTTAACCAACTGTCTCGTAAAGTTAAAATGTGAGACATAAAAATCACATCAAAAATTGTCCAAGCTTGCAAATCACATACACCACATTAGGCAAATTCTCAACACCTGGCAATTTAGTTCTGGTATATTATCTAGACCGAGAAAGTCATCTAGCAAAGTTCACTGTTTTATATATGTAGATAACGTTGTTTCACGAGTTCAGTTTAATTTACGAACATTATTTTGAAGTAGGGACATTGCGTGGAAATGACAAGCTCTAAAAATCTAGAATAGTTTTTGAAAATTTTTCATTTTTTTACTTAGATTTCAGTAGACAAAATAAATGGAATGCATGTGAAGCAAATTATTCCCATATGAGACACACTGACTGTAAGATTTCTATTTTTGAATTTACAATTCGCTGAATTTTTGCATATGTGATTTTTTGCTGAAGCTTCCGTGGAAAATAAAGAGCCTCAAATTTGTATATACTTCATATACTAAAAGATGTAGGACTTATATTATTCATAGGCAGCCGTATAATGCTTTAAGTTCATGAAAAATCGAAGCCTAAACGATAAAAAATAGGAGGAAAGTAATATTTTCCTGAAAAAAAATGTATTCAAAGAATGTTTCAGCAATAATCATTAGGTCTGTGCAATATTTTTCAGTGTTAAACCAGAAAACGTAAAATTAATAAGAGTAAATTGCGCAGCGAACTAGTATTGCTTTAAATAGTTTGTTAAGTATGCTCACACAAGGACATGTTGACACTGACTGGCTATGTTAAAAATCATGAATATCTTGTCACGTTAAAAAATCATAATCATCCTGTTGCGTTGAAAAATCCTAAACATATTGTTGCGTTGAAAAATTGTAAACATCTTGTTGCGTTGAAAAATTGTAAACATCTTGTTGCGTTTAAAAATTGTAAACATCTTGTTGCGTTGAAAAATCCTAAACATCTTGTTGCGTTGAAAAATTGTAAACATCTTGTTGCGTTGAAAAATTGTAAACATCTTGTTGCGTTGAAAAATTCTAAACATCTTGTTGCGTTGAAAAATTGTAAACATCTTGTTGCGTTGAAAAATTGTAAACATCTTGTTGCGTTGAAAAATTGTAAACATCTTGTTGCGTTGAAAAATTCTAAACATCTTGTTGCGTTGAAAAATCCTAAACATCTTGTTGCGTTGAAAAATCTTACATATCTCGTCGGAATAAAAATCCTTCCATTTAACAAAAAATTCCGGTTAGTGGCATCCTCTTTAACTACTACAACAAACGGTCATGCTGCAGCTTAGAAACTTCAACATTAATTTTTTGTAGCTACAGGAACGCCTACAAAAGCGGCAGGCACTTAAACACGCGTGGATGCCATGTAATTCTATAGGATGCTTGAAAATAAAGTAAAAATTCACAAAACAAAGATAGATTTCAGAAGAAAGAAGTAAATTCATCGAAATCTCGACTGTTTTTTAGTTATAATTCTGCGATGGTTTACATATCTTGGCTAATGTCCTTAAAATATTTAATGATATTTCCATATCATGTTATTGTCTAGGCCTGGCAAATTATCTATATCTGGTAAATTGTCTAGGCCTGGCAAATTGTCTAGGTCTGGGAAATTGTCTACGTCTGGCAAATTGTCTAGGCCTGACAAAATGTCTAGGGCTGGCAAATTATTTTCATGTGTGCAAACACACAAATGAAGAAAATAGACAACACAACACACACAACATAACACAACACGCAACACATGAATCACTTGCATGCTGTATGAATGAATGTACACAATTCGGGTTACTCACGCAGATCTATGGACATTGCTTGGATTAACGAAGTAATTAGGTGTATAGGAAAATATACAACTTAAAAAATATAAATTTTAATGAAATGAAATAAAATTTGGTAGTTTATAAAAAATTTCTTTGAACAAAAGCAATTATACTTCATTTTGTTTTACTGTCAATTCTCGTGAAATGAAAATTTTGGTGTTTGGAGAACACTGTAGAATTTAATTTGAATTTTCTGTAACATACATTGTTTGTGTCCCGCATGTTCAGTTAATTCCGACAGAATACGCGTATTTAATAAAAAATTCTCATTCAAAACAGACTAAAATCATTCGTACTAAATCGGATTACCTTTGTTTGCATTTCCAATAGCAATGCTTGAAGGAATTTCAATCAACACGAAAGATTTTTTCGAGTTATTAACTGAACAAACCTAAAGAAATGAAAGCATATGATATTCATGGAACTTTAAACTCAGATTATGAACAACGTTGGAGGATTATTGGAGCCTGTCTAATGATGGCTTTATAAATGTGATTATGAACAGCGTTGGAGCATTGATGGTCTTGCTCGTCATTAACTGCGATGTCGAAATCGAGAGCGGTCTGTGTCCACATCAACATCGAAGTCATCAGCAAAACAGGTTTTGAGGACATTGTTCACGTCAGGCATAGGATATTAATTAGCAGGGCCTTCAGGAAAGGTAGAATAATATTGCAAACGAAGCTTATGGGACGAAATTCTAATCCTGTAAAGGGCTTTCAAATTGATGAGGGAATCAGTGGAGCATTATAACGGTGCCATCTAAGGGGCCTGTAATTAGTTCATGCAAATTACGCTCGTTGCATTTGAGGTTTCGCAACAATGATGTTTGTCAGAAGGCCCGGCCAAGCCGCTCTGGGAGCTGTAAGAAATTCAGCAAAATATGTAGGGGCTCATTTATTTTTGAACGTTCGCAAAAGCTGTCGAGCGTGAAGACAAGAAGGCCTAGTGTAGGCCTATGACAATAGGCACTGTGACACTTGGGCATTGGTAATAGGTAGCATGACTACAGGTATCATGGTAATGGGTACCTTGATAATCTCAATTGTACCATAAGAATGGGTTCAATGACAGTTGGTACCTTGACAATGGTTACATTGCCTCTACGATTAAACTGACAATTACTGGTATTTATTTCAGAGTTAGGCATAAAATTATTGATAATTGCCTGTTTATTTGAAAGTTAAAAGTAATCTTTGCAATCGTATAGCGATTTCTTTGAAATCACTAGTGTTTTCCTTGAATGAATATAAACAGCAAATAATAACTTTGAATTCAATTTATGGTTGTCAGGTAAATATTAGCCACATCTTAGATAATTTATAGATTTTTTTTGGTGGCTTTTTATTTAAAGTTTACATATATGTAAGAAACAAATATTTTAGAGAAAGGGCTTGGCTTTTAAGACAACTTAATTATAATATAAGATTTAATTATAAGAAAACAAAAGAATTCGACCATAATTTATAAGAAGTAGAAATAAAGGCGTTATTGTGACGGATATTAAGTACAGCAAAACAAACTTTTAAAGTTGCTGGAAGAGGATTGACTGAAAAATTATCTCATTTGGAAAAATGTTTTGGTAGTTTAGTAGCTAAATGCATTCAAATTAGTTTATGCTCATTACAAATTGTTAGCGTTAATTCCAACATCCTTTGTGGATAATTACTACAATGAATAAATGTAACTGACTACCAAAACACATAGGACACTCAGAACATTACAGAGAAGAAGTTTTGTTAAAATTACCTTGCTGCATTTTTAAGGAAATGTAGAGAAGATAACAAAAGTTAACACAGAAATGGCTGCTCCTTTGATGTTACTTTTACAAACACAACAGAAACAAAAGTTAACACAAACACCAGGGCAACAAAAACAATGAATAATAAAAATGCGAGGGCAACAGAAACGAAGGATATCAACTGATCAAACTAGACAAGAAAACGAGCTTTAGCAAAGACACCATCTAAGCTGCGGATGATCTTCAGTGCCTGCGTGAAAAAATCAGCAAGCGCAGACAGACTCAGACTTTTAGCCTCCATTCTTCAGTTCATTATGCCAGAAACTCGGGAAAAATTCAGTGCAGCGAAGTACGGGAACATTTCATATGAGTCTAGCGCGAGAGCTCTTGTGCTGCTGATAAACTGCGTTTCCAGGAGACGTACGAAGATGCTGTTCATTTAAAAAACCCTCCTTAAGGCCATTCATCTGGTCGACGTCTCTATGAATCACTGGCTGCGAGACTCTTTCCTTCTTCAAATGTTGCTCAGTGTTTTTCTGCGCTCCAGTTTCCTTTCTGCAAAGTAGACTTTCTGGAAGCAGTTACTATACAAACTACAGTCAAATGAATAGTGATGTATTCTGGTCAGTATATACCAATTAACAAATTAACATTGTGTTTGTAGTAGGCTAACCCTCACACTGCTATCTTCTCTGCCTCACACTGATTTTGAGAGGATAGTAAAGGATAGGGGAAAATTGTGGACGAGAGGAAAAGTTAGTGGAGGATAAGAGAGAATAGTAGAGGATAAGGGAGGATAGGAAAGGATAGGGAAAGATAGTGAAGGATAGAGGATGCCTTTCGTTAATGAGAGAAAGACAGTCAACTTTGGGGGAAGGATACATGCTGATAGAGAAAGAATAGTGCAGACGCATGCGTTGTACATAATTGCTAGTATTATTCTTAATAAACAAACCATGAATAAATTCCCACTTGAATTGTGAATCATGTTACATATATTTAACATAAAATCAATGCATTCATTTCTTCTAAATTTGATTTCGTCCACCCAACTTTTGCTTGTACGGTGGAATTTGGTTATTGCATTTAAGTTTTTGTTGATGTTTCGTGTAGGTCGATTGAATTACCTTTGCCTCATTGCCCACAAAATTGTTCTGCATATAAAGCTGAAAATTTTTCTATTTTCATTTAAATAATTAAAAAATGGTGATGTTAATTATTTAAAAAGCAGTTAAACGCACAGAGAACTTGCTTCTATTTACTCACCAAGACTTAGTCATTTATTTGTTCGTGATCGTAGAAAACTCTATCACAATAATAAAAATAAATTGTATATGCGTAGAAAAAAATAAACATTTTTGTAGCAAGAACATATGATTTTTTTAAAATTTTGTGACAAAAGAAAAACAGTAAGTACAGAGAACTGTTCACATGGGACTGTTGTTGGGAGACATCTGTGATTGTCCTATACAGCTAACAGGACAATAGGAAAACAGGACAATATGAAACAGGACAATATGAGAGCAGCACAATATGAAAACAGGGTGATATGAAACAGGACAATACGGAAACAGGACAATATGAAACAGGACAATATGAGAGAAGCACAATATGAAAACAGGGTGATATGAAACAGGACAATACGGAAACAGGATAATATGAAACAGGACAATATGATAACAGCACAATACGAAAATAGAACAATATGAAAGTTCATGAAAGTATAAACGGTTTCCATTGTAAAGTCATAAGAGAAACAGTGAAATAAGGCGGTCACAGAAAAATACAATAATGAGCAAAAAATTATTCAAACATAACGATTAAACATCAAGACAACAATGGACAATAGCACGCGTCAAAACGGGACAAAAACAGGCGATAAAGAATGAATATTTCACCGTATGACATGACAATATGAGGGTAAAAGCTAAAAAATTCGGGACGTACGTGGACATAGGCAAGGCAGCCTATGATCCAAAGCACACCATCCCTACCGTCAGGCATACAGGAGGTAGCATAAGGGTCTGGGGTTGTTTTACCTTCCTCGATATCAGAAGACTCCACAACAACATTGGTGGGGGCAAAGCATTGGAAGATAGATGAAGAGAAGTTGTTTCAAAGGGTAAAAAAGTTCAACGGCTGGCGCCATTAGATGTTTCAGCAGGACGACGATCCGAGACATACGGAGATATTGACTAAGGAATTTTCTGAGAAAAAAGTGTCCTCCCATGGCCAAATCAATTGCCTGACCTCAATCCTGTTGAGAATCTATGGGAAATAGTAAAAGCTTCCTATGAGGGAAAGGATTACAAAGAACCTTGCTTGTTTGAGAACCATTTAAATAGAAGAGCGGAGTAAATGTCACAAACTGAGTGGCAAAAGCTAGTTTACTCTTAAAATAACCATTTTCATATTCTTATTACGAAAAATGGTCCAGCAACCACTTATTGAAAAATGTTATCACTTTTACTTAAATTCTTTTTTACAATGCTGAATTCTATTTCACGGGTGAACAGAAAGATCTGCGAGTCTTGTATATTTATTCAGTTAAATACACACTGAGTTTCCTATTACTCTGTACCCTATCAGAAAACCCGACATTTCTGAGAAATGACGAAAAATTAGTCATGCATATACTTGCGTCCAGTCACTGAAGGTAATAACAGATGCTATTTATCACACTTGCAGTGACAGCGACGCTGTACGACGCTCGTTGCCCGCTCCAAGCAATCACCATGGCAACATCGTTCCCCATCCCACAACGGTGGGAGGCTCTTCTCTCCCCTCAGTGGGAGGCTCTTCTCTCCCCTCAGTGGGAGGCTCTTCTCTCCCCTCAGTGGGTGGCTCTTCTCTCCCCCTCAGTGGGAGGCTCTTCTCTCCCCCTC
>VCRD01001148.1:98688-135553 GCA_006783055.1 Trinorchestia longiramus | reverse complement strand
CAAGGGCGATGACGTAAAGCCTGACTAGACTAGTCACAAGGGCGATGACGTAAAGCCTGACTAGACTAGTCACAAGGGCGATGACGGATCACTAGCCAGACACAAGTGGTTGCCATGGCTACAGTCATCCACAGAGCGACGGATGAGATGCGGAATTTCGAACAACAGAAACTAAAAAAAGCGGAGACAGAAAGAAAATGTGGCAGTTGTCAAGCAAGATGATGAATTAATTGACAGATTTGAGTACAATCTGGAAAAAATAGATTTAAATTTATGCGAAAAAGAACTGAATGAACTAAGCTGCAGCTGTGATGAGAAAATTGCTGCCAACGTTCAAAGGCAAAATTCAATTACAAAATAAAATACGGCAAATACCTTCACACTCACGTGAACTTTGCGTTATGAGAGTGACAGCGAGTGAGATGAATACTATCAGTAATGCAAGTATTTGATGAGTTTTAAAGGGATAAATACTCTCAGTAGTCCAAGTATTTGATGAGTTTCGACAGGACAAATACTCTCAGTAATGCAAGTATTTGATGAGTTTTAAAGGGATAAATACTCTCAGTAGTCCAAGTATTTGATGAGTTTCGACGGGACAAATACTCTCAGTAGTCCAAGAATTTGACGAGTTTTGACGGGAAAAATACTCTCAGTAGTCCAAGTATTTGATGAGATGGATGCGGAAAATACATAATGAATAAATAAAGATGTGGATGAATAAGTAAGTGAATAAATTAAGATGTGGATGAATGAATAAATGAAAATGTAGGAGAATAAAAAAAAAGAACAAATCAGGATATGGATCAATAAATAAATGAATAAATTCAGATATGGGTTAGTAAATAAATAAAGATATGGAAGGATAAATATATGAGTAAAGATATGATTGAATAAATGGAGCAAGGGAAATGTATTTGATGGATGTAGAATGAAAATACTGTATGTTGAAAATGTTTGAAGGAAATGCAAAACATAACAGCGATTTGGCAATAGAAATTTAAGCTCTTAAATCAAAGTAATCAAACTTTTAAATAATTTATTGGAGATTGAAATTCTTTGGAATATTGAAACATTTCTTTTTTCAATGTATTTAATACGGAAAATAATTAATAATATTTGCCTGTTGGAAATAAATAGGTGTATGCTTCAATTACGTTTGAACAATATTATTTTGCCATGAATTGATATTCGTAAGCTTGTTAATACTGTTTATAGTTTATTTATATTCGTTGACGTATTAATACTGTTCACGAAGAAGTGGTATTTGTTGATTCATTAATACTTCTTATGGGAGATTTATGTTCGCTGACTTATTAATACTCTTTACGGGGGATTCATGTTCGTTGATTTCTTAATACTGCTTACGCTGATTTGCATTTGTAGCCTCATTAATACTGGTGTTGACATGCATTATATGAACTAGGAACGTGAAGCGTTGAGACAAAATTTGTATGGTGGTGCACACAAAATAGAAAGAAAACTATTTTGAAGGAAGGGTCAGCAGATTTTTTTTTCAGAGCAGATATCGAATGGATCGTTAAAAGTGCTAAATTGTAAGCACTAAAGTAATTAGAATAACTCACACTTAACTGCAATATCGTTTAGTTACAGGAGGTAATGAATGAAGTGATACAGACATCATTACCTCCTCTTTTTCAGGACCTCCAGATTTTTAGTCCGCAGCTCCATTGATGTAAAACATATTTAACTTCAAAAGAATAAATTCATCGCATTTTCTCAGCGGATGCTGAGCTCATGCAGACACGACTTGAACCTTCGTGCATTTTACATTTAACGCAGATTTAAATAATGAATAAAACTCTACGAGCTTCTTGATCCAATTAAGAATTTTTCCTGTATTTAAGCGTGCAATAAAAGCTAGCGCTATGTCATTACAGGTGCACACTTCTGCAGCGATGGTTGATTTTACCATACTGTGCTGCAACTCATGCCAGCAATCTCGTGCCATTAGAGAACATATCAAAATTTCTGTAGTTGTTTTTGAATGATAAAATGTACGGAAAATTTTCTGATGATTTTGGTGAATTTTTTGAAAATTTTCTGGAGGTTAAAAATTTGTTGTGTATTGTTTTGCAAATTTTTGCAACGCACGTTCAACTATCGGTTATATGATACAACGTCTATATAACGTCTACATAGATAATGTGCATATAGCGTCTACATATCGTCTACCTAACATTTATACAACGTCTACATGACGTCTATATAACGCCCACAAAACATCTCCATGACGTCCATATAACATCTACATCACCTCTACATAACGTTTACATGACGTCTATATAACATCTACAACACCTCTGCATAACGTTTTCATGACGTCTATATAACATCTACAACACCTCTGCATAACGTTTACATGACGTCTATATAACATCTACAACACCTCTGCATAACGTTTACATGACGTTTATATAACATCTACAACACCTCTGCATAACGTTTACATGACGTTTATATAACATCTACAACACCTCTGCATAACGTTTACATGACGTTTATATAACATCTACAACACCTCTGCATAACGTTTACATGACGTTTATATAACGCCTGCACAATGTTTATATAACGTGTGTGTAATGCACGACGTGCGAGCATTGGAGCAGTTTTTTATTGAATGAAGCGTCGTGTAATTTTACGTTTTGAAACTTTGGCTTGTCCGCCATGCATGCTCCCCAAAACTTGCAGGTGCATGAAAAATATGTATGATTGAAAAAATGTATAACCTTGTATGCTTGAGAAAATGTATGCGTTTGAAAAAATGCAGGTTTTTGAAGAAGGACATACAATGAAAAAATATAGGCGTACATAAATGCACGTTCTTAAAAAAGATAGTGTGGCGTTGAAAGAAGAGTTCACTTGGACGATAAAACACCCCATTGCTGCAGCACTGTGTGGAAAAATTCATTTTTCAACCGAGATTTGATGTTAGAGAATAATAGGAACATACTAGTTTTAGCTTAATCAATTTTAGTTAATCAATACTTTTATAAATTGGATCTTCCAAAACGAATTCTAAACAAAGATCACACAAAATCAATCTTCACGTACACACACCGTTTTTTCCACTCATTTGATGATCGTCTGGGAGCCAACATGAACGGAACTGAACTCTCAACTATACGACTAAAATGTTTTACGACAAGTTAAATTGCGCGTCTCTCTGGTCTAACTTTTATTGGCAACGATTTCAAAGAAGTTTTAATTAGAAAGAAGGAATAAAAGCTCCCAGAAAGATCATTGGAGGGCAAAATTACTTGAGTTGTCTGCATTACCAGCAGATATTGAACGGATCTTTTTCTTTCATTGATGAGAAACAACATTGGTGACATTTTCATTTAATAAAAATACATTCAAAATGATATTTTCATAACGAGTTCAGCAAATTTGTCGATCATAAAAAATCTATTTGTCATATTGATCATTGGCTTCAATAGGTATTTGTGCAAACTGATAAAACAAGGTAGAATTTTTGGTGGTAGTAGTAGGCAATTTTGGTATTTTGCTCTGGTCATAATTTTTGTTCCAGACAAGCGCATCTGAAAATCAACCTACGTTAAAAATATGAATTGAGTTAAGTAGTAAATTTAATTGCAGCATGACAATTATATCTGAACCTGTACAAACATTCAAGAAGATATGGATGATGAACTTTATAACATATGGTGGTAAATAAATTAAGATTCTAAGCAAATGTATCAAGGTAAATAAAGAAAGTAATGCAAATAACATAAGATTTTAAGAACTTGTTAATTAAAACTGTAAACTGAACTTCACATCAAAATCTTCACATTAAGTTTTTCCAATTGTCACAATAAAATCTTCACATTAAGTTTGTCACATTAAATTCGTAAAATTTGAAACCTCTACATCAAGTTCGTCACGTTAGGCTCATCGCATTGAAATTTTCACATTAAGTTCATCACGTTAGGTGCGTCTCATTAAAATCTTCACATGAATTTCTTCCCATTAAGTTCGTCAAGTTAAAATCTTCTCATGAAGTTCATCACATTACGTTCATCAAATTTAGGTCGTCACATTAAGTGGTTCTTGACTGCGTTAGCGGAGAACGGATGAACGAGAGTCCTCTGATTCATGCATCCCTGCAATCCACCATGGAAAACAAACTAAGCTTCACGTGGTTCCATCACTCAAGAAAATTACTGAGTTGTCAATCCATGGATCACGGTTCAATAATCAGTCTTTTCATCATACTCCCCGAGGCAATTCCCTTACCAACTCCGGCAGTAAGCAAAAATCATTTGTTTACGCCAGAGTCCACCTAGTCATTCTTCTTACGCTTCACTATGCTAATTTTAAAGTCGAAAATTTCATCCTGAAATTCGGAAGCTGTTTTTTTTCTGTGTTCCAGTGATGATGTATGTTACGTTTGATAAATGGAGTTTTTTTGGGGGGTAGAAATACCTGGAACATTTACATGAAGGGAATATGTGGGATCAATGCTTCTGTAATCAAACTCAAGAATAACGATTAACGAGCCTTGCATCATCATCGTTAAGTATATAATACTAACAACAATAGTGGTTCTGTAGTAATGAAACTATTAGATAAATCATATTATTTTAGTACCTATTGTTATATGATATTGCTTTACTGACCTAATGGATGACAAAAAATATACGAAGGAATAACGATGGTAACATAAAATGTAATGTTGATAATATTACTAAAAATAATTATAAACTTTTGTATTTACCGCCAACATCTTGAAAGCAACTTTTTTATCAGAGGAGAAAATGACTAACGAAAGAAATGCTTTTAAGTTCTCTCGCTCCTGAGAGCTGTCAATGATTGTAAGGCAAAAGTTGTAACACAACTTTAGTGGGTATTTAATAGAATAAAGTGGAATAAAATAAGGCAATTGAAACGAGTAAGTTTGGTTCATTCTTAGGTTGCTACCCAAGTCCAGTGCCTCTAAAGTAGAGTCAACAATCAAGCACGTGCACCTCAATCATTTCCATCATGTACACGAACTTCACCCACGCACAGGCATTTCAGTCACGCACATGTACCGCAATTAAACACATACCCTAGGAGTCAGAGACATAGAATCAGTACGTTATAATACTGAGAGGCTCCTAATCCAACATTGTCGAGACGATTTTTGAATGTGTTCACAGCGTCGGCAGAAA
Organism: Trinorchestia longiramus; assembly: GCA_006783055.1. Classification (NCBI taxonomy): domain Eukaryota; kingdom Metazoa; phylum Arthropoda; class Malacostraca; order Amphipoda; family Talitridae; genus Trinorchestia; species Trinorchestia longiramus. The sequence continues at coordinate 130,373 of VCRD01001148.1, read as the reverse complement.
CGATGTTTTCGTGCAGCTTGTTCCAAGTTTTAGTAATTTTAATTGGAAAGAAGTTTAGAGCTTGGGATGTCTTGAAGTTTCTTATTATTGGTTTTCAGCCGATATTTCTGGTTCAGACGTTACCTTCTCTTTCGAAAAGCCCCTCCAGGATAACATCGTTAAGGCCGTTGCGATACTTATATGCCTCAATGAGTTGTCCTCGCAGTCTTCTTTTTTCTAGAGAGATGAGTTCAAGCTGTTAGAAACATCTCTCGTAACTGCTATGGTAGAATTCAGGTATCATTATAATTTTCGTTGCTTTACGCTGCATTTTCTCTATTTTATTGATATTTTTTGTACAGTAGAAGAGCAGAGTTGTACTGCAAATTCTAGATGGGCTGGACAGCAGAGGGATATTAGTCGGTTAAATAATTTAGTGGTTCAGTAAGTTATTAATCAAGTAATTAAGCAGTTAAGTAATTTCGAGCCCCTGTATTTGTCAGACACATACACCCGATTCAGTACAAGGAATAGGAAGAAGGCATTTTCGCGTTCGCGAAAAAATATATCGAGAATTTTACAGTTTTCCTATATTGCTTTCATCGAACTGTGCATGCTATGGCTGTGCGTGATAACACAGACAAACATATTATTAAGTCTAACGCTATTGCTTTTAGTCTGCTGTCTTCAGCGTAATTGCAGATTTGCTTGCTGTTTGCTAAAAAGTTTCAGGTGAGGATGTAAGTAGTCTTTTACAATGGCTTGATTTTTGTCTCTGGGCTCCTCAGAACAAGGACTCTTTCAGTTACATCTCTGTTTGTTACACGGAGAAAGAAATTTATCAAGCAATAATTAATTTTATTTCATTCAGTAAATTTTATATATATACAGCAAAATAGTGGACGAAGTATACAAAGATTTGTGTGAGCATATGCGGAAAATATCGCTGAAATGTAGCCAAAGTTAAAATTAATTCGTTAACTGATAATTTCATAAATATGCAGGACACACAACCGAATACCGATTTTCGTTCTATTTATTTCAACCATTTCTATAAAAATAGAATTCCCAGCAAACCATTTCAAGAATGACTGAAACAGCTCTTCCCTCCAAACAAATTCAAAGCTAAAACTATTCGTTTACTTTAGTTACTTTTTTACGAGAAAACTCGCATGAGTACAAACATGACCCACAGATCCCCTAATGCCTCCGATACTCTCACTTCAAAAGTTCCTCTACAAGCGTCCTGACCAGCTAAGCTATTCATCTAATGCTATTCACAGGAGCTCATTTGTTATCATTGGATCGTCATTGGTGGAGGCCTATCGGCGATACTGAGAAATTGATCATAAATATTCAGGTTCGAGACAACACGCAATTACGCGCGCAATCCATCACTAGGTTGTGGTTGTAGGCTTGCCAACATTCGTGTATTGATTGCCAGGATGTGTGGGTGAGGAATGTTCTGTTGTCAAGCCTGACTGTTAAAAAGCTCCCATCAGTCGTACTTGTACAAATGATGTGCTCCAGGCAGGAGCTTCAGTGTTTAGAATAGAATGTATTGATAAGTACTCATGTCTGTTTTCCAGATTTGTGTGTTTAAATCAGTTTAAGGAAATAACAGGCTGTATTGGGATCATCTAGTATACTAGATGCACGTAAACAATCAGCTCCTCGCTCACGTTTTGATCTGCTTTAGGCAGGCAATACATATTTTAAGTATCTGGGATACATCATTGAAGAAAACGTTCAAACCATGGCTTCTTACAGCTACATTTCAGTCTGGGAATAGCAGGATATTGACCATCTAGGTTGTAAGATCATTTTACTTAAATCTAAACTCTAAGCTCCTTTGAATTATGTTCTCAATTTACACACAATTTCCATTCCGGCTACGATATTCTGAATAGGGCAGTAGGGCTTCGTTCTCAAATGACTGATTTTATGAAATGCATGTCCTGAAAATGTTGTGCTGTGAGTCAAAGCCGATCTATTCTGTTCAGCTTTCGTAAAATTTAAAATCGAAGTTCAATGCCAGTTTCTGGAAATAGTGTAGAAATGAGTTATAAAAGATATAGAAGGGAGACGTAATTGGTCCGTAGATGATTCAAAAATGATATAGAAATAATACACAAATGCCAAAGAAATAATGCGGAAGCAATACGGAAATGATTTGAAAATAATGCAGGAATACTACAGAAAATACATAGAAATAATATAACTAATCATCGCTTAGACAATTGCATATGTAAGCAATGTTTCTAAAGCTAGCTCTCTCTTTTGAGAACCTGACAAAAATATAGAAGAAAAGGTCAATTAGTTTAGTTATCCTATGCATCACTTCTTGACCAATTCTTCCTAGAAATAATCAGCAGCCAGTTTTAATAAAAAGCCAAAATAATAATTGGATAGAATTGAATAGAAGAATACGGAAAACTTAGATCCCCATAAAAACCAAGATTGTGGTTTTCACCGATATGAATAAATTTAAATTACCCTCAAAATAGCGCGAAGTTCTAGAAACTTGGAAGGTTTTTGTGAACGCAGAGCAGAGATCTCTCGGAATGCGACTTTTATTTTATTTTGGGTCGAGTTGAAGTCTTTAGGAACGCAGGAACTGATTGCATAGGAAATTTCTTCAGAAATTTGAGAAGAAGTTGAGGACACGACAGGAGAGATCGGTGCGACGTCGCAGAACTGCTCAGCATTATTCTGATGTTTCAACGTAAATATTACGCAAGCTGGCAGGATATTTTTGCATTTGGTGTCGAGTAAATAAGTGGGGAAATATTGTAAACATCGAGAAGTGATTGGAAAAGTTGCGTAGGGGACTGGAGTTGATGTGATGTTCGTGAATGTTTTATATTTAAATGAAATTTGTTTTACATATGTGTCACAAAATCGGAGAGAAATTTCTTGTAACGTTTGAAAAAAGATAATAGTTGGACTAAACGTTTGTGAATGTTATGCAAACTTGGTGAAATTTTTTTTTATTTGGGTAATACAATTGGTTGATAATTTATAGAAGTGCTAGAAAAAGATACAAGTTAGACTTGATTTTTTCGAGTGTAATGTTAAAAATTGTCATCTCTGTTCGAGAGAATAAGGTTTTCAATGAGGCTGTGGTTATGATAGGAAGCTACCAGCTGGGAAGTTTCTTAGCAGACATCAGAAAAAATATCAGAAGACATCCAAATTCAACTTGAAAACGCCAGAAAACATGCTAATTTATTTAAAAAATATCAGACAACATCTTGATTTACTCTGAAAATATCAAGCAACATTTTTGACTTGCTTGAAAACATCAAGCAACATCCTGACTTGCTTTGAAAAAATAAGGCAACATCCTGACTTGCTTTGAAAATATCATTGTTTAGAAACGATTTGGATTTCCATACTGGAAAATTTCAACTCTATAGAAGCACTGCGGTAAATTTTAATTTTATGTTGACTTTGCAATGCCAAATATCGCTTCATTGCAGAGAATAATAATTTCATACACTAAAAGACATTTAAAAGTTTGTTACAAGCCTTTGGCAATATTTTAGAAAAATATTTTGTGCTTGTAAGAAATAGTTTACTTCTGTTAACATAATGAAAGAATTAACATCTAGAAACTAGTGACTATGATGAGACGTTGAAAATGTCAATATTGGTGTGGGACTTAAAATGCAATTTACTCTATAAAAAAATGCAATTTACTCTATAGAAAAATGCAATTTACTCTATAGAAAAATGCAATTTACTCTATAAAAATTGCAATTTACTCTATAAAAAACCACGCGTTATTTTATGCAATTATAAAAAAATGCAATTACTCTCAGTGGGTGTAGCCACAGAGTGGGTAAAGAAACGTGGTTTATTTTAATGAACTGTTTGTGCCTGACCGTTGTCAATCATTACATAATTATTTGAAGTAGATTGTCAATTTGTACTGATATCGTCTAAGAAAAAATGATTAAATTCACAACTTTAGAATAAAAACTGCTAATTAGACAATTGTTACTGGAAAAAATTTCATGAAAAATACGATAGAAACACATTCCCATGTTATATTACTAACAAAGGTAGACCGAAATACTGCTTAAAAAACACACAGTCCTCTTTTTTGAAACCGCTTACAATTAAAGACCAAACTGAGATTGCGGCTTTTTTATAATAGTTAATAGACTACATTGAAGAATTAGTCATTACTGTCTAATTCATTATGCCAGAACGTACAGAGTACTTCCACACTAAAATATCGTGCATTGTATCAAATATGGTTCTAATCAACACTCGAGCTACATCGGGTTAAAGAACCAATCCACGTGAATGTTAACTTTCTAAATATTTTAACTAATCAGCATGAGCGTCAATTTCCTAAGCATTTTTTTTAATCTACATCAGCGTCAACTTCTTTAGCATTTTATGGAATCCACGTCAGCGTCAAATTTCTGAATATTTTGTCTGATCCACGTGATCTCCAACTTCCTAAATATTTAATCCAATCTACGGAAGCTTCAACTTCCTGAATATTTAATCACCTTAATCATAAATTGTTGAAGTACAGAAGACGTTAGGCCTCTGTTGGAACACCCACAAATTGCAATGGGTAGAGCGAGACAGAATAATGGGTCGTAAATAATGGCTAGCTCTGGCATTGACAAGCTCTTCTGTAATGTGATTTAGATGTCTTTAGAAATAGCTCTGAGTATAGGGCAATAAATGTCACTCGTAATGAATAGAGGTCTTTTGTAAGTGTGCACGTGTGTTTCTTGAAGCTCGTTTCAAGCTTGTCAATAAAGAGTTCCTTGCTGGTGGGCTGGACCGTCAGGTCGGTGATAACAACGTAACTTTTTTAATTCCAAAGAGTTCAAGTAATCACAGAACGTTGAAGATAACGCAGGTGTTTTTACTTCCTAAAAGTACACAGTACCACGGAGGGCTCAAAATAACGCAACTGTTAAATTAATGAGACTGTTTAATTACTGAGAGTGTTTAATTACTGAGACTATTTAAGTACTGAGAGTGTTTAATTAGTGAGACTATTTAATTACTCAGACTGTTTAAGTACTGAGACGGTTTAATTACTGAGACTGTTTAAGTACTATGAGTGTTTAATTACTGAGACTGTTTAATTACTGAGACTGTTCAAGTAATCAGGAACGGAGAAAATATCTCGACATTTGTACTCCCTAAAACTACAAACAGCCACAGAGCACTGAAAATTACGTAATTTTGTGTTTCCAGCCTGCATAAACAACCATAGAGCTGTTAAAATAACTATTTATCTACACACTCAGAGTACAAACAACCACGGAGCTTTGCAAATAACGCAATTTTTAATTTTGTAAACGAACATGAAACCAAGAAAATTACGGGCCTTTTTTACTTTTTATGAGTACAAAATAACGCGTGATAAAATGATATCATAAAACGATTTAAAAAAGAAAAATATCGTAATGTAGTCGAAATTAAACTGTGTTATAGAAATCGTGACACTTTTTGAGGAAAGTGGTTGGTTTTGATGCGTTTTCTCATTTCAAAATAAGTATTCTCAGATTATTGAATAGAATTGTAAACCATCAAAATATAGATTTAAATGAACTATGAAGACGACAAACATGGTACAAAGATACTGTACATATCAGAACTCAAATTCATGACAGTGAGAATAAAAACTTATTCAATTTAAATAATTAATTTCGATGATTTCTGAATACAAGTTTTTTGAATGGAATTTTTGTTATTTTTCGTTTTTTTTTTCGATAGAAGTTCATTCAATGAAATAATTTTACTTTGACTAAAATACTATTAAAGTTTATCGAATTAAAACATTCATCTTTTATTACTTCTTCAAAGGTCAGTCTATATAAACGCCCAGTTTTTCAATGCCCAAGTTTATAAATTCAAGTTGTAATTGAATTTACAACTTGCTGAGCACCATAATACGGTGTTACAGTGCAGTTTTATTGTAAATATTGTGCAGGCAGTGAAACTTTACCACAATTGTTGGTTGACTTCAGGAAATGAAGAAAATTTATAGGGTAAAAATCCATGGGAAATGTTCAGAAATGGATCGGATTTAAAAATGCTTTTATATTGGGTTCTGTGATTTGTTGATGTGACAGTGAGAACGATAACATGTAGGTCAATAGTAAAAAAATTACTACCACCTGACGTTAAAATTTGCATCAGCACTGCAGTCAAACTTCTAAAGTATAATGCCCTAGAGCAGAGGTGGCCTACCTTTTGCATATCATACGCCACTTGCCCTATAATATAAGATCAGATGCGCCAATTTTACACAAAATCATGAGAGTACATGAGAGTATTAAACATATTAAAAAACATTAATTAATACCCTCCAGCACAAACTAGAGGACATTTACTTTTCGGTTGCGTAGAATAATATTTGATGGAAGTTGTTGAAAATGATCCCCACACTAACACTGAAGGCCAAAATGCAATCCTGATAGGAAGAAGAAGCCAACGTATATTACAAATATACCAGAAATTTTCAAGCTGCGTGGAAATAACGTACTAGAACATAATTTGATTCCGCGAACATTGTTAACCGGATGTTCTTGAAGGCGATGTTAACACGACGGTATCAAGTCTGTATTTCTGTTATTCATGTGTGACGACTTGCTTAAATAAAAACCAAGAAATTGAAAGTTTTAAACGAATTCAAATAGTCTCACTAATTCGAATAGTGTTCTCTGTTCCAAAAGAAAATCCCGCCTAAAGAAATATCTTAATTAAGATTGTAGTTCAATTAAGAATATGATAATAATCAAAATCATGATCCGAATTAAGATTATGATCTTAATTAAGATGTCTTGATTGAAGCTCACGTCAACCTCCTAGGATTTACGCTCATCACCTTCTTAATTAGTGAGCGCTGATCTAGATTTGCTCTCGTTAACTCAATTAATTAGCCAAAGTGCTGTCATTTCCTTTCATTAACTTAATTAATTCACCGAAGTCAAGTCATTCGTTCTCATTAAATTAATTAATTTGCCGAAGTCTTGCCATTTGCTCTCATTATCGTATTCTACAATGAAAGGAATAATAAAAATAGACCTCGAATGGCGCTAAAACTTATTCACAACAAGCTTGTCTCCCAATATTCATTAATAATCTGTACTCGTGATCAACACACATTTAAGCAGAATTTTGTGAAGAGTGGCGATCGTTGGGAAAAATTGGTAATTTTTTGCTCTTCAGAACAACGACTGAAGCTTGCTTTGATATTAACGTCATTAAAGAATTACCATAACGCTAATAATGAGGTGATCAAGTAGAGTCGGTAATTGACGGTACTTTTATAAACATTGGCGTAAAGATGCTGTAGTAATTAGGCAGTGATTATACTGCATATGAGGGTCGTTAAAGAATCTCAAGTATCCACTTCATAATTACGAAATATCCAAGTCTTAATAAAGGGAAATTGCGTTGTGGTAGCTAATTAAAATACTAACCAGTGCGTATTCAACTCATAAGAAACGAAACATTTTCTGCGTTTGAGTGCTAATTGTGCGACTAATTAAAAACAGTAACCTGTACGTGAGCAATTAATTATTCTCTCACAGATTATTTCTCGTCGCTGCTTTAGTCTCTCAGAAGAGACCGCATCTGGTCAGAGAAGAAATTAATTTAATCGAAATAGTAATGTAGCTCCGGTCAAGCACAAAACCTTATTCTCGGTTCAGTACACTTGGTCTTGTGTTTTTCAATTGTTTTAGATTTTTCTCGGCAGCATTTTACTGGAGGATATGCAGGCAGTTGCTCTATGACGACACTGCAGCGCTGTTGTGATAGTCAAATATTGTCGTTCACATGATGCTCTTCGTTCCAATCAGACCCAGCTGAAACAACGGTTGTTCTTACTGGTTTTACTTGTACTTTCTTTTACTTGGTTCAAGTGTTTTAGACAACAACATCATTTTGATTAATTACAAAAGTACAATTTGACGAAGAAATGATCCGCGAGAAAGAAGCCGGACGGTCATTTGTTAACGGTTATAACGTCAAAATTGAGCTTGAGCTTTAGTTTTCACTATAAGTGTACGAATGTTCATTAAAGAGTTTAAAAATTTCTGGAATAGTTGATTTTGTGCATTTTTAAGACGTCCACCATAAAGAAATAACTTTGCAACACCAAATGGCTTCGTTGAAAATGTGATTTTTTTTGTGGTCAGAGTAATTTTTTTAGCTTATGGATAAATTACGCTGAAGACACACCAGCGCTCTTAACACATGACACAGCTCCACGCATGATCTTGTAGTAAAATTAGAATATGTTTTAGAGAAATTTGATGTTCTGTTCAGAAAAATTAATTCTATTCATGCAACAACAGTCATAAAAAATACACCAGAAACATTGTTGAAAATTGGATCATCTATCTGTCTAAAATTTCTGGAGCCATTTTTTACGTTTGAGTAGAACATTACGACTGAATTTCGTAACGGACGAATAGAAGTAACTGTTAGTACTAGACACTCGTGAGCAAACCACTTGTGCTCAGTAATACTGCGCCTTATAAATCTACGTCGTCCATGAGCAACAATCTGCGCTCATTAGGAGCGCCAGCTGCGCTCTGTGACAGATCAACATAATTCAAACGTGAGCATTTTGCAACGACGAAATCTTGGCTCACGGAAACGCTGAGTAACGAGTGATGTTCTCTTCTCACTTCATTAGAGAGCTGGCGACGTAATTAGTCTTATACTATCACAGACAAGATCAAGAGACAAAAATACAGCAGCTAACTTTGTTCTGTTTCCTTTAATTAATGCTGTAGGCGTTGCTAGCTTCCAAAAGCTGATGGATGGTGCAGTGAGCCAGTTGATTCTTGCAGGCCGTTGTTTTTTCTAAAAACTCAAGGGAATTTCCAGGATATTAAAGTGATACAGAAGCTAACACCACGCACTGAGAAAGGGCCTTATGTTTCTTTCCGGGAAACACATTTGTGTTACATTTTAGAGCAAAACCATCGCTCTTTTTTAAATATGATTTCTGTTTAAATAAAAATAAATCATTGTAATGGGGGACGTTTATGCTTTCCGTGAAGCTAATTCCTGGAATATTAAAATGTTTACCAACAGTAACAAAGACCAATAAAATAATTATGCAGTGATCTGATGCATTCGCAAACGGAAGGATCTTTGCATTAAGAAGTTCAGTGTCTGTTGCATGCATTAACACAACTCGTGACTATCCTGGAAGCGCCGTGTTTTTTTTTGATATTGTTGCTCACTAAGAGCGTATTTTCTGTTAAATAAGGAAATGCATTAGTTGAATTTATTGTTCTTCTCCACTGGTTTATCACACTGAATTTTCAATTAACTGGCAGAATATCTCATTGATTGTAAAAAATGAGTCTCAAGTTCCGTTGGGGTAATGAACGTAACTTTGAAAGTTTTCAAATGTTATGAAGTAGAACAGGATATTCATTTCTGAGGTACGACATGTTTTATTCATTTGAAGTTGATAAAAAAGAATAAGCTATTCACTTCAAAGTTAAGACACAACAACAAATCTTTTGATGTTGATGAAGTAAAACAAGATTTACAATTCTAAGTTATACCACGTTTCATTATTTTGATGTTGATGAAGCCGAACATGATATTCATTCTTAAGTTATAACACGAGTTTTTCTTTCTGTGTTGATGAAGTAGAACAGGATATTTATTTTCAGGTTATGACACGAGTTAATCTTTTCACATGCCATTTTCTGGCACACGAAGTTCTTATGACTGCAACAGAACTGATGCTGCCCAAGTATTCCATTAAATGGATCGCTTTGTAATTATTTTCATACTTTTGTACGTGTTATCTAGCAACTCAGCCACATAACTCACGTGCAGTTACTAAATTAAAACTACAGAATCAAGAATATTTTTGTTCACCATTCAGAAATGTTTCTCCCTTAACGCTTTTTAATTTGATAAAATTTATACGATAACTTTCACTAGTTGTATGTGTTTTAGTTTAATGAATGCTAACGAACTAAGTATAAAATGCAAATATGAATAAGCAATTTGTATGTGTTCATATGCTACAGGTAATTTGTACTGTCGTAGTTAATGAAGTCATATATACCTACTATTTTTGAGTAATTAGTGAGTGGAGGTTTCCTCCTTTAAAGATGGCATCATAAAAAGGAGATATTTTTCAAGGCATCAATTTAATGATCTGAATGAAAAATGAAGAATGAATGATAACTAGAAATATTTGTTGTTTGAAAATTTAGAGTTTTTTAACTAATGATATCACAAAACAGTGTTTTAAATCTCAAGTGCACTGCGGAAATATGCCTGTCTTCACAAATTTTATTGAATTCATGTGGGGAGTGAATTCATTGTAGCCGGAAAATCATGAAAAACTTTCCATCGACATCCTGAATGTCCTATCATAAAGACAATAAATAATTTCTTTTAAATGAGAGGCAATCTACATATCAAAGCATTAACTTCAATTTTTCTAATCTATGCTATAATAAGAGCCGCGTCCGTCCGTCCGTCCGTCTGTCCGTGTGTCACACTCTTCTAATCGATAGCTTTGATAGCGACAAGGATGAAGCTGTAAAAACACAAGAAATCATTCTATTGTATTATTTTTCTGTGGCAATTCAATTCTGTTTTACTTGCATTATGGTATCCAGAATACACAATCTGTTTATTTTCACAAATAGAAATTTTCTTTGCACCTTTTTCTGTTGAAATTCATCATGATGATTTGATAATTTTAATGGATAACGAGAAAATAAATGTTTTAAATTAGTTTGACCAGTAACCTGGCTACCACTTAGTATAAGGCCAAGGATTTTGGAAATTGAGTTATTGTTTTCGGAATTGTGGTTTTCTTGAAAATAGTTTTAAAACGGTACCTTACTTATGGGCCACCTTGTTTGAATGAAAATCATGAGTGTACGGGTATCAGTATCATAGATACTTTTTCTTCATTCAATGTTGCGCTCTACGCGAAACGAAAAAAGTTGACGCAAGCAATACAGAAAAGCCCACAGAAAATTTATTGCAGACTACCAATCAATTTCTGTTCATTTCAGGTGAAAATCACTTCAAATGAACTTTGACGTATATCAGTTCTTTTCACCCTGTCAAATTGAACTTGCCTGTCAGAGAGTCTTTTGCTAATTTATTGCTGAATTCTTGAATAGAAAACATTAAAAAGAGCTGATTGATAGCTTGAAGTTCTTATACATCCATTTCTCCAACTCTTGCTTTACAGATTTTTATTTAGTACATTTCGTTAAATTAAGTACGCAACACGAAGCACAGTTACATATAGTTACTGAATCTCTGCAGTTACTACATGGTTCGGTTCATGCAGTTCCTACCTGGCGGCGGTAATGCAGTTGTAATTTAGCAAGAGTATTCATGTTCTATTTGAAGGGCCTTGGAAGATGCGTTTTCATTGAATAGAGCATTCGACATATCCATGCATGCATTGTAGGCACTCAAACATGTCTGTGTATTCGTACAGTATTTATCTACAGGACTTACATTCCTCCGTACGAGACTGTTCGCACCTACGAGCTCCGTTCATTGCGAGGCTCCTCGAATTTTTGGTGATGTTCATCACGACTCGGTTTGACTTCCTTTAACTCGCCACGACTCGCTTTGACTTTCTTTACTTCTCCACGACTAGCTTTGACTTCCTTCAACTCGCCACGACTCGCTTTGACTTCCTTTAACTCGCCACGATTCGCTTTGAGTTCGTTTAACTCGCCACGACTCGCTTTGACTTCCTATAACTCGCCAGGACTCGCTTTGACTTCCTATAACTCGCCACGATTTGCTTTGAGTTCCTTTACCTCGCCACGACTCGTAGCAAGGTAGCTTGTTTCATATTTCAAGGCAAACAAGCACGTGGTAGTTGCTCATGGCTTACACGTGGCGTGTTGCTACCACTCATGGCTTGCACGTGGCGTGTTGCTGCCACTCATGGCATACACGTGGCGTGTTGCTGTCACTCATGGCTTATGCGTTGCATGTTGCTGCCACTCATGGCATACACGTGGCGTGTTGCTGCCACTCATGGCATACACGTGGCGTGTTGCTGTCACTCATGGCTTATGCGTTGCGTGTTGCTGCCACTCATGGCATACACGTGGCGTGTTGCTGTCACTCATGGCTTATGCGTTGCGTGTTGCTGCCACTCATGGCATACACGTGGCGTGTTGCTGTCACTCATGGCTTATGCGTTTCATGTTGCTGCCGCTCATGGCTTGCACGTGGACTGAGTCTTCCAATAAATAATGACCCTAAGGCCTAAGTACACAGTAAAATCTACGAAGAAATGACTGGCTGCAATAAAGTCAATACATGCACTAGAATGGCCAAGTCAGTTCCCAGATTTACACCCGAAAGAGAATTTGTTGCGTTATTTCAAAATTCAAATCCAATTCAAAGGTTCAACAAATATCCTGGGTCTTAGAAATGTATTTGACGAACAATGGAATGCAATACCAACAAGAATTTGCAAATCATCAATTCAGAACTATAAGAAGAAATTGGTTGCAGGTGAAGAGAATGATGACTATGCTGCAGAGTATTAAATGATTGTGAGACACTATTTTTTGTTTTATGCAAATACTTTTTCTCTGTGAAAAACGCAAAAAATATTTTAGTTATTTAGTTAAATTTTAGTTTATATAGTTTTCTTCGTTTTCTACGCATATTTCGTCATTATGCACCTGTACACAACTATTTTATGAGTAACAACGTTTGTGATTTGTTGGAAGCATATTAAATTTAAAATTTCTTAGTGTACGAACATTTACGTCGCTTCACTGTGCAAAAACAGTGCATAAAATCAACCCTGCTGAAGGTTGTTGGCGTAGAATTAGCCCACATCTTTGCCACGTGTTTACTTTAGCATTTCATCAAGTTACAACGAATCGTCGATGTTGATTCCAGCGAGAATGTTGGCTGAGCGAGAAGGGTGGCAAAATTGTCCAATGCAGCAGCAAATCCCTTCAACCATGAGCGACCCAGCGCTCTGTGGCTTCCCAACTCCAAATTAGATTGTGGATTCTCGTACGGAAATATGTCATAACAAGCCTCAGGGCCCGTCGTCATGTTCTGATACACAACAACACCATCTCGTACGAATGGTATTAGCAGTGCTGAGTTCCAGGTTGCAGTTCTCCAGGTGATAATTTGATCCACATGCAGAGCATTGCCGTAGGAACAACACATGTTGCTGCAATTTCCACGTTGCTGTCGTGGAAGGTTTTTGGTTCGATAGGAATACCATAGCACTCTTTAGCTTCCCTTTTCGCTCGTGAGTTTCGATGCTCGTAATTTCATCGTTCAGCCACGGTACGAAAACTGAGAGAACCTTCGTCATAAAGATTCTGTGCCGATAGAAATCTAAGTAAATCTTTCAACCTAGGTGTGCGTAAGCAATTCTTCAAATGTACGTTGAAACTATCATCCTATACAGAATATTCAGTTCATGTTCTTTGTAGAATATTTTATTTCGAGCCTGCTGGACGGTTGATCTATTATTCTGCTTTGATTAGATTTTGTGGTTTAGTAACGATCTGCTGTGTGTATTCTTTTATGCAGTCGTTGTGATGCGTTTTATCTTCAAGGGGATAAAAAATAAAAGTGGTGGCCTAATTCAGTATGCTAACCTATTTTTGATACTAACTTGAATTTTTTTCAATACTTTAGAAAATAACTGATGCACCTTCGCCTCATTTCTAATCTGGCTCACAAAAATCCAACAACTCTAGAATATGAAGCATGGATTTAAATAGTTTAGTTGTGATGCTCTTATATTTGAAGTAAGTCTCTCCTCAAAGTAAGGGACTCTTCCACCCTACCACACATTTTTCCATGAAATGACTGGACTTTTATAAGCTTGGTGAGGAGCAATTTTGAGACAATTGCCGTGCTAGTTTTCCCTCTCTATATGAAGTTTAAAGACCACTAATTCTCCATTAGTTCTCAGGAAATATGAAGCATAACATTACAAGGAATAATTTGCTTATGCAATTAGAATTGGTGACTAATACTTTTCAACTGACAATAGAAGATTGTTCGTGAAGTTACATATGTATATCATGTTCCAGACGTCTCTCAGCTCCGACGCGTCTTGAACTTTTCAGTTGAATGAGTATCTTTCGTAGTGATTTAGAGTTGGCGTCTGGTAGAGGATGGAATTAGTGCTCGACAGGGGAACTTTGACCAGGGAAGAACTTAAGTTAAGTATATTGAAGCTCTACTTAGTGTTGTGTCCCAGCTGCGATCTACGATTGTCGTCGTCGAACCAAGTATGCAAAAGCTCCAGGCGTCACTTGTTCGACGATGTAGCGGTCTTAGATGCGTCTAGTCTCAGGCACCAGGAAAGAGTGTAACCCGCGTCTTGTGAACCGAGCCTGCGTAGCGCCGTGAAGAAAACTACGATTGGTTCGGTATCAGGAGTTGCCTATGAGCGGGACTCTGATAGAGACTTGACGGAGATGAGAAGAACGTGTAGAAAGAGTCGTTGACGCTGGACGGGTTAGCGGTGATGGTGGTCGGTGCCACCAGGAAAGAGCTGAAGAAAAGAGTTTGGCACAGATTGTACCAGAAACAGAAAGTGAAAAGGAAAGGGACACTAGGAGGCTATAAAGGCACATTGCGCTTAATTAGGTAGTCATGAAGTTTTTCTTGGAGACTAGTTTCTGGGTATGTACCAAGGACTACTATAAACAGGACGTGCACGGCCCTATAGCTGACTACGCTAGCGGAGGCCATTGCATTCTTAGTAACATAACATTTTATATCGGACAAATTGAACAAAAATTACTTTTTTCAAGCAATAGAAGGCATAATAAGGTTTTACAGTGAATTTTAAATGGTTTAAAGCACTGTAATGCTTTGGAATACCAATTTTAGCCGGACTTAACATGTATTATTGTATGGGCTAAGTGGCCACTTTACAGAAAGCCGAGTTGCTGCAGTTTTAGACTTTACAAAATGGATTTTAGTTAAACCTTTTTCAATGCAAACAACCAAACATACAAACATTCACGCAAATAAACAAATAGACATAGAAGCAAAAACCTATCAAACTGCAGCGATTAGTCAGCCAACCGGGCCTTCTTTACAGAGGTCTGATAAAGGACTGCATTCTTCTGCATTCAGGCGAATCTGTACTTCATCTACCAAGAGAAACACATTATTCTGCTGCAGTGTCTGGACTTCGTCAAATATTTCCCTCAGCACCTGGTTCTTGTCAATAGATGAAGTGATGTACTGCAGCTTGCGTTTGCATGGCAGCACCAAAAAGTCTCTGAGCTGTTCATAATTACACTTTGGGTATGATTAAAGAGCAAAACAATAATCGTTCATGGAAAACTACTTCTGTAATAAAAGTTCCAACTGACGGGTCAAAAATACCAACTTTTTCTCCTTCTCGGGGTCGACACAGGCTGATGTGTGAGCTTGAAGAAGTGACATTTTGGATCATTTTGTCAAACGGGATGTCATAGTGCATTGCCAAGCGCACAGTTTCGTCGAACTGAGTATACGATCTCAAACCATTGTTGGGATGAAGTGTCTTAAACAATGCTACACTAATGCCGTTCTTGAACGCACTGAGCGTTAGTGGGGAACACAAAGTGGGCTTGTTTTCGACAATCACAGACAGGCTGCATTCACTGAAGTTGTCGGTCATGAACAAGCACACAAGCCTTTCTTTCGATCTTGAAATAATCAAGTTCCTGTACTGCTTCTGCAGGTTACGTTCAGGTTTGAAAGCATCAAAATTTAATGAAGTAATCTTATACTTCTGAAGAAAATACCTCAGTTGTTGGTCTTCCACTTTCGCCGGGCGAGGAGTAAGTTTTGGAGATGGCAGACATGAAGCAGGCACATTGAAGATACTGGGAGGGATTCCAGGTCGCATAAAACCAGCACGCAATTTGATCAAAGGTGGGTCAGTACCCCAGTGTATCTCACAAATGGGAAACTTGTCTGGATTAACAACAAAATTTTCACGAGGTGGTAGAACATCAGCCACTTCTGTCTCTCAGACTGCTTTTTTGGGAGGCGAAACACGCGGCGCCTGTTCTCCTTATTGTAATTACCCCGGCAGTTCACAACCCCACACTTGTTCAGCATTTTAATACATATAATTAGCAATAAACTTTATAAACAAAGAGTATCCCTTTAAAAGTGCAGCAATGTTCCTCGAAACAAACAACAATGTCCGATTCAAACCGAGCGACAGACTACGACAATGTTCGCACTGTGACAGAAGAGGGCTAACTGAGCTCACTCACTCAGTGAACTGGCCTCCGCTAGCGTAGTCAGGTATATGGCCGTGCACGTCCTGTTTATAGTAGTCCTTGGTATGTACATATATACACAAGCCCGTCAGGGCCGTGTATTTACAATATGTACATAGGAGCCACTACCTAATTCCTAAACCTAATCTAATATAGACATTGAATATCCCCATCCCCCCGGTCAAGCGGGTCATTGAACATCCATATTAATCAATCATCCATCAATGACGGGTTGGTAACTGTAGGCGGTGTCTTCTTATGCAAATTTCTTGGGTCTGCATAGAGCACCGATTCTTCTGTAGCTAGTAGCTGATTGGCTATGGGTGCGTATGTTTTCTGACAGTCATGAGTCTACGTCCTTGGAAGAAGGGCCGAACACGATAAGAGGACTGAACCTTTGATGATTGAGCTTCATTTGTTTCACGAGGGCGGAATCTCTGAGTGGTTTCAATATTTCAAATTTCCTGCGTTGCAAGCTTGCCATATACAACACAAAGCAGGTAATTTAACGGTAGTTAGCGATTCGATACATTTTTTCTACATGTTTAAGTCGTATTTACTAGCGGAACGAATTTCCCGTGGAACTTTATAGGTCAAAATTCACTGTAGTTGGCAGGGAAATGAATACGGGTATTTTCTAGAGACACGGTTCCTCACCATAAACGGGTCTCAACAAAGTTGTGCTTCTTTCTGCTTGTATGAAAGTAGAGATTCCCACGATACATAAACGCCAAAATAAACTGCAGGTAAAATAAAGTGCGATTACGTTACTCTGAGTATTTTTTACAGTTGCAAAACCTGAGTAAATCATATCGAGACTTTTTTATATATCACAGCACATCCTCAAGTCGTTGCATTGACGTTCGATGATGACCCTGTGGCCCAAAATATGAGCGTGCTTGCCTTAATTATTACTCGTTTGGAAGGAAGCTAATAGCATTTTCTATTACATGGCACGCTTTTAAGCTTCTATTGTTGTATCAATCTCAGTACATTGATCTGTATTTGCTAATGCACCCTCATGCGTGATAGTATGACACGTGAAGTTCCTTCTGTTGGATGTTACGTAAATGGTAAAAGCTTTCAGAATAAAAGCATCTAGCATAAAACCCGATCTTTGACGCACAATTTATGCACGCATCAAAGTGGCAGTATTCTATCGGCCCTCTAGGTCTGCTATTACACGAACATGTCAAGCATATTTCAGCTTGACTTATGTCTCGCAAGGAATATTTCGGCGCATTCTGTATGCAAAGGAGAAACAGTATCATGCGCTATTGGTAATCGCTAACTCGTTCGGACAATTTGGAGTCCAGTTACCAACGATATAGTGGGAGGTCGTCCATGCTTAATGGGAGACACACTTGCAATGTTTGTCGAGAAGTCATGTACGAGATTCTCCGATGTCTTTCAAGACCTTCCTTCTCAAACGAAAACAGAGATCGGATTTTTATTCGTTCGGTGTTAGGTTTGTAGGAAACAAACTTGTATGTCTCACAAGGACATAGGATACCGATCAACGTTTTCTTTAGAGCTAAGAAAATGAAAATAGATAATGTGTTGAAAGTGGCGTAATTTGACCTTTTACTTTTTCCAATGAGAGAAGTTAAGCTAATGAAATTAAAATGATTTGGTAAAAAAAGATCAGGAATGCAAGCATTCTGATTTACGCCTTATTCAGTGTGTGAAGTCTCAGAACACATTATTCAAACATGAGTTTCTAAAAGTGAAACATTTGCTAGCATGAATAGGCGCAGATTTGGATTGCATGTCTGCGAAGAAATTCATGACATTTCTTTATTGCAAACGATAGACTCGTTCTTCCTTTTGTCGAACTACTGAACTCAAATGTTCACAAATTTGTCTCAAGTCTTCAGTCTGCACTTGAGAGTTCCTGGATCTATTGTGCAAAAAACTATTGTTTAATTTGGTTGGAAAAGTATTTTACTCTGGAAAACTTGACGGAAATAGTGTGATAATTTTCAAAATTTCTTAAAGAACACGATAAAATTATTTCAGCTAGTCTTAACTAATACTTAGTTTTTACAAAATATCTACTATTAGCGGAGAAACACCTCAGTGGTCAGACTTAAACATATCAAACAAGGGTGTCAAAATAGCTGAGCTTTACCATAGAATAGCGCTTTCAGTGCAAATTTTTTATCATAAGTTGGAATGTTTTCTACGTTGATAATTGAACTGCAAGAATTACACAAGATATTGATCATTATTTGTTTTGATTTAGAATAAACACAAGTCGAACTGATCGAATATAAAATTTTTCTTGTTTCAGTGAAGTGTGTTTTGTACATTCTATGCACAAACCGCACTACATTCTTTCACAAGTGCTACCATCCTCAATAATGCTTACTGTACTACGTACGACATCATTGAACAAGTGCTACCATCCTCAATAATGCTTACTGTACTACGTACGACATCATTGAACAAGTGCTACCATCCTCATTAATACTTACTGTACTACGTACCACTTCATTGAACAAGTGCTACCATCCTCAATAATGCTTACTGTACTACGTACCACATCATTGAACAAGTGCTACCATCCTCATTAATGGTTGCCACACTGCGATGGAAGTACGGGGTATTTATTAGTTATACAAATACATGAAAACCGATATCTTATTCTGAGGTGTCTTGAGACGTTAAAATTTAATTCTATTTAATTGTCAGTAAATCATATTTCATGAGTTGAAGACAATTTTTTCAATGAACTAATTTATAAAAAGTAAGGTTCAAAATTGTCATCTAACTCAATTTACGGGTAGAAAAAATAAATTTTTACGTGCTATGAGATCACAAAGATTTTTCAACTAAGAGGGTTAAATGTTTCGAGACATTTACGGAACCTTTTTATTTGCTAAGAAATAACTATCAAAATTTATTGAAAGTAAAATAAAATTTTACCGCTAGCCACCCAAGAGAGATGCGTTGAAAAAGTAAATATTTAGAAGATACTTCTAGGTACTTCCCACAAATCTCATTCGTTTAGCAGAACTTTCAAATAAAATGTAACATCAGAATGCTTGGATTTCACTGGAGTGGTATTTTTATGTTGAATTGTAGAATAAAACTTGACATGGGTGTTATGACGTCGTATAAATTTCTACATAACTTACTCAATCTTTCTTTTACGGTCGTAGAAGTAAAAAGCTCTGAAAGTTGCGCAACAAAAACGCATTATTTTTCTCTTGATAGGGCGACTGCTTGAGATTGGCAGGAACCCCACTCTTTTTTACGGCCGTCTCAAAAATCGAGGAAGACCCCAAGTCACGTAAAGTACGGCCAGCGTTCCAGTGCGTTACCGTACTCTCAAAAACTCGAGCAAAACTGGGGACTGCTCATAGCAACACTCGGGTAGCGAGTGCGACTGCTTTTATTTAGTTGTGTGGGTTTCCCAACTGAGAGGTATTCTGAAAATTCCCTATAAAAAGAGAGTAGTAAGGAGACATGAAATTTTTGCTGTGAGGGTGCGGAAACCTTCGGTCGTCCGTGCAACTGATCACTCGCTTTTCATATTTTCGCCTGCATGTTGCTGTCACATGCACCGCAGTATTTCTGGCGATTTTTTCACAGTTTATTTCTCTGCATTTTACTGGTGCTCCCATCAGAAGTTTGAAATATTTTGCATGTTCTGCTACTACACTAGTTTTCGCTGCCTGTTTCGGAATGTGGTTTATAGAATAAATTAGGATTTTTATTTCATAGTTCGTCAAGGCACTTTCCTCGTTATTTACTTCCATTGGACTTTTCTATCCACTTAATTATTGCTAATCCAACACCAGCTTGCTGACAGTATGTCACTTGGTTGCATGTCATTATCATTCAAAGTAATTTATGGCTTGCCTTTCACGCGCAAATGGTTTCCTAAACAATCTCTTGTTAATTAGCATTTTACTATCCATGTTCTAAGAAAATAATGTGGGTTTTCATTGTAAGTTTACGTTTGTTCTACTCATTTATTTTTGCAGGTTATTGCTACAAAAATGACAACTTTTCTGACAGAATAAAAACGGTATAAAGACAACATATTAACTTTTTATAGTTGGGATATGGATATGAACATTAACTGTTCCTGTGTACTACAAGAAACGGGTATTTAGACATTTTATTTCTTTCTCTCACTACTGTTTTTGTGCTATTGTTTCAGTGATGTATTTTTGATGACAGTCTCCATGTGCAAAAGAATTCAAAATAATTGATGAAGTACATAATTGTATCCAAAAATTACTGAGTATTTTTGCCACAAAAAAAAATAATTCTGTAGAAAAAATTGAATGGATTCTTTTCTTACTGCGAACTCATTTGAAAATTGTCTTAACTTACACTGGATAAGAAATCCCACTCGTCTTGTTCCTGTTGCCATATTTCCTTCTATAATCCGCGTCACAATACATATGCCATGCAGTGCTATACCTAAACCTTACAGCACTATACCTATACCATGTAGCACTATACCTAAACCTTACAGCACTATACCTATACCATGCAGCACTATACCTATACCAAGCAGCACTATACCTATACCATGTAGCACTATACCTATACCATGTAGCACTATACCTAAACCTTACAGCACTATACCTATACCATGCAGCACTATACCTATACCATGCAGCACTATACCTATACCATGTAGCACTATACCTATACCATGTAGCACTATACCTATACCATGTAGCACTATACCTATACCATGTAGCACTATACCTATACCATGTAGCACTATACCTATACCATGTAGCACTATACCTATACCATGCAGCACTAAACCTATACGTTGCAGCACTGTACCTTGCAGTACCGTACCTATATCTCGCAGCAGTTGTTTTGGCGAGGACGCTCAGGCTGAGCCCCTGTGAAGATGTCATTATCGGTATTTTGCCGGCGTGGATTCAGAGCAACAGCTTCTTGATGTTCTGTAACGAGGAGGCTTTTGTTCTCTTCAGGGTAGATCGATGCGAGTCAGTGCTTCAGTTCTGACCAATTTTGGGTCACATGATGCTAAGTTATTGTTATACTTTGACTTGTTTTGAGCCACTCGATGGAAAGTTATTGTCGTAGCTCAAATAATTTTTGAGCCAAACGAATGAAATTGATTGGTTAAGTGACATACGATTTAGACTTAACAAAATTAGGTTAAGCAAGTTTGTAGAGTAATATTTTATAAATTATAAACCAGTCTGATCTGCATTACATTTTTTGCCACTTGATGAGTAATCAACCAACCAGTTTGACCAATTGTGCGCTGCTCGAAACCATCCAATCAAGTTTTCAACACTAGATACTTAGCCAAAGCTATCGTTTTAACTGAGTAGTTACAATTGCAAGAAGAAAAGTGCTTAAATTTCTCTCTTTTTATGTAAAATTTGTGTAAGAATATCAACGAGCTAAATTTCAATATTGCCGACAAACTATAAACTCAATAACTGCGCAGTTTAAAAAACTTGAAGATCACACGCGAGTTTAAACAAGTAAATGATAAAATAACTGTATGATACATGTAAAGCTACATGCCATGTAAGAAACTGTAATGACATAAATTAATATTGCATCAGTATAGAATACATTATCCGTTGTTCAGCTTTAAAATTTTTGGTGTCTGTTGCTTTGATTAATTATATTATCCATACCTTCTAATTAAAAAATTATCTGTACGTTTCGTTACATGCGTAGGAGTTCCTGCATTTCAACACGAGTTTTAGTGGCAAAAGGTGTCAGAACGACACAATATTTTATCAGTCAAGTTTCCAGTTTTGGTTGACTTTACACAACGTACACTGGGCACTATAAAACGCAGATTCTACTCACACTTGTGCAAGAAGACGTGAGCGATGTCAGTCATACTCAGAGAATCAACAGAGCGGGCGAAGTGGCTTCAAAAGTTGAATTTCGATGACATGGCTCGATAAGCTTCTTGAAAAGTTCCGGAATTCGAAGATTTGAGGATTTTAGAGTTCAGCCTCTTCTGCCAGTAGCAAAAAAAATAAGTTCGAAGCGGTTGAAAATATTGGGAAAAATAACTTGATAAGTTTTTTAAGCTCTTGAGAGAAGCTTTATCACATCACACTGAAATAAGAAGAAAAACATATAGTTTCTGATTCTTTTGTGTAGTCATTTCCATTACGTTTATTCTGCGTCAAAGGGCATTCTTCATCTTTATAGAAATTGCCTGTATGTTAATGAAATGCTTAAAACAAAGTTGTGAGCAATCAATAGGAGTATTTTACTTTTTCCGAACTGAAACGCCTTTCAACAAATTAACGAACCTTGACGCAGCGCTACGTTCGTCTAAGGCCTTTGTCCATTCCTTTAGGGTTGGAGGCTGAGGGAAACGTGTTGAGCATGAAATTATGGCATTCTATTGAGATCTTGAGAAATTTATTATTTAAGCTGCCATTTTTTCGAAAACATCAGATTACGATAATGATTCCAACAAGTGGTCTTATACAGAGTAAATTCAAACAGCTTTTATCACATAATATGGCCCAATGTACGTTAAAAAGAGATATTAAATCTTCAAATGAAGGAAAATAAAGTCTTTTGCTCTATTTTCTTAGCTCACAGGTTACTTCAGGCTTGTAAGAGCCTCCCAGAGTAGGCCTATTGACTGGTCGAATTTTACGACGCTGTAAAATCGCTGGAGTGAGATGTTTCGAAGCACAACCTTTATTTTCCTGAGCCCCTGGCAACGTGTGCAGTCGCAAGACATCCGCAAACTTCTTCGACAAATATCGTGACTAAGAAAAGGAAGTGCAACGTTTCTGAAAATAATGTTGCAGTAGTCGCAAACAATTGTTGATGACCGTGAAATGGGAGTTTGATGTATTTTCCGGTCCTTCTCGTAAGTAAAAAGTAAGAACATAACGTCTTACTTCAACGGTGTTTACAGGGTTTGCTTCAAAATAAAGCGTGTGTAATTTGCAGAACGAGAACGATGCGTGCTAAGTCTTTTTTGTAAAAGTTTATGTGCTCGCATTATTTTCTCATTTTTGCCTGGTAGGAATTGTACATCTTGACACAACTTGTGCTGTGTCAGCAACAACAACCACCGGAGAATATATTGTATATTCTACACAAATAATTGCTGTTGTGAATCGTTTTAGAGATAACAATTGCACCTCCTTCCGTATGAGAATATCAGTATTTTAGCAGCAAATTTTCTGAATGATGTTTTAAATTGACATGCTTGAAAATAATGAGTACACGCTCACAGTTTTTGGCCAGTGTACGAGCCATGAAATTTGTGAAATGCCTGTTCCATAATTCCAAAGCACACAGGTAAAATAAATGTAAATTGTAGAGAAACAATAATTGCTTCTGCAACATACATGTTATGGAGGTTTCTGTAAAATGCGTTGCAAGTTTTCTTGAAAAGCCGCAGAAATCCTTTAGGTTACTTTGGTACTGGGCAGATGTCCAAGATAAACTTTTTTTTCATCTAGACGTCTCGTTTCAAATCAGCAAGAGTCTCCTTCGACGATAACTAAACACAAACAATCTCTCATCTTTCCCAAAGCTGTCCCACTTCATACATCAAAGGACAAATTCCCCGACACGTCGAAAAGAAATGTCCGCCGTTCAACAAATTTACCAGAAGCGAAACTTCTTCTTTCCGGCCGCAAAGTTTTCGGCACAAATCGTCGTTTGAAACTGGCACAAGAGAATTGTCATCGCAATCGCCAGTTGAAATTGTCATCGCAATCGCCAGTTGAAAGTTCTCTCCAAATTCGCCTGAAGAATCGCTCCTCGTCCCAGTTTATGAGGCCCATTGCTCGATATTAGCACCAATTTGTTTTATCGAACATGCGTTTCTTTAATCATGAACGTCTCGTTTTTGGACTCTGTAAAATGAGAAGTCATGAGAGGCAGAAGATTGTATATATTTCGCTTAAAATTGCAGTTATACTTCCGAGGCCTTGACATTATGAACAATATAATTCTCTGTTCTTTATTGGAGTTTTATACTTTGAAATAAATTATACATGGAAAAATGGAAGGGCTTAGCATCTATTAGGAATAGTAATGTATTTCAATTGTATCTATATTAAAATTTTCCAAATCCTTAAATTTCTGTTATTTGGGTAATTTTTATTCAGACTACAAAGTAGACTTAAGTCATGTGAAAGAACTAGAAATCTGAAATCAAGACATTCACAAGAATGTTATAAATACGAGGCAACGTCACTTTACAGTTTTTCCACGATATTTGTCGTGCAGATTTTCAAATTGCAGTTATGTTCTTCAAATTACAAAAATCAGGCTTCACCTGCGTTATGCGTTCAATTTTTCAGTAATAAATAGTAACCTAAGATTATTTCATTAGGCAGAATTTTGAGGAATTGTCGTATTTGGTAAGTAGTTGACAGTAATTAACAGTAAAACCGCTATAATTTTGCACAAGTATGTACTTAATTCTTTCCCCCTCGTTGTATTACTTGCACAGGTATGGAGAACACATGTATGTTCTGAACATGGTGGAGGATTAAAATTGTTATAAGAAAGGCTTAAATGAAGAAAAATAACTATACTAAAATATTAATTAGCCCACAGCGAAATCCTCATCAACCATAGTTGTGGTTTGGGAAAGTAAAGATCTGACGGGTCTTATTATAATTTATTACATTTTTTGAATGAATTTTACCTTTTCCCAAGTAGTGTAAAGATCGTCAGCGTCGGCCGCGAAGGTTCAGGAAGGAATTTTCAAGTAGTTATACCCTGAACCTTTATTTTTATTCAAAGGGAATTGCCGAATTCAGGAGGAATTTTATTTCAGAGGAAAAAAATCTCATTTTCTCGTGCAGGGCAAGGAAAATTGTTATAATACTTTGATAAAAGCACCAGGCATATAAACTTCTCTAACCTTGATTTTCAAACGATGAATCATCCTGGAAAACGAATCTGCCCAGCATGGTACAGACAATAGTTATGTACATTGGCGTCCAGGCTCCTGATATTTAGTCATACAGGGAATACCAATATGACAATAATAATGGTTACATATATTGACATTACTAAGATCCATGGTATTCTGTGAAGTATTGAAATGTCGTTTCGGATGTCAATGATATAATATACTGCAATTTTTAAAAGACTTTATCCTAAATGAGGAGAGGATTAATTCTCAAGTTCTTCCTGTTTCCTGCATGCGTCATGAAACCCAGACTCAGTAGAATAAAACCTGAATATTCATTCAGAGATTTTTTCACTTTCATATCCCACACAAAAGATCAAAGACATTTCGGTCCTGAAATAAGGCTCTTAAGATCTAGATTGTGAGATCAGAGGAGCTTTAATGTCCTTATCAAGTTAGGGAGAATAAAATTCTTCATATTACTGGATCTTATACACGATATATTACCACTGGCTCCTAAATAGTGAAATATTAGGGTTGAGAATACTTAGTGCGTTAGAGATGTTGTGCAATTTGCCTTGCGTATCAAAAATGACGAGTTATGATTTTATGTAAAAGTGTCACAGGTGTTTTTAAATAGGAAACGTGATTATGCTTCGTAACAGGAAAATCAATAATGGCTTATAAGGTCAGAAGATAGTGAATACGTGTCACCATTGGCTCTCCAAACAGTGAGATGACAGTCAGACCAAACAGTGAGATGACAGTCAGACCAAACAGTGAGATGACAGTGAGACCAAACAGTGAGATGACAGTCAGACCAAACAGTGAGATGACAGTCAGACCAAACAGTGAGATGACAGTCAGACCAAACAGTGAGATGACAGTCAGACCAAACAGTGAGATGACAGTCAGACCAAACAGTGAGATGACAGTCAGACCAAACAGTGAGATGACAGTCAGACCAAACAGTGAGATGACAGTGAGACCAAAGAGTGAGATGACAGTGAGACCAAAGAGTGAGATGACAGTGAGACCAAAGAGTGAGATGACAGTGAGACCAAAGAGTGAGATGACAGTGAGACCAAAGAGTGAGATGACAGTGAGACCAAAGAGTGAGATGACAGTGAGAACGTGTCACCATTGGTTCTCTAAAATCTCTCTGTATTACCAGCAGTGAACCAAAGTGCTCGGGATGACCATTAGGCATCAAACTCCATCAGACGTTGTAGCAAGCAATCGCAGGAGGATTCCAGCTATGCCGTTAACTTGCTGATGCATCGGTCATTGGATTGGTCGTAAATGTGGCCAATTACGACGGGCTTCACAATTTCTTCTTACTGTGATGCTTGCTCTGCGTGATGAAAGCAACTCGACTGTGGCAGCTCCTAGCAAAGTCCTAATGAAGTTATGGCTGGAATTTTTTGTGCTTTATCTGCTGGGAATTAAAATTGCAGTTGGAATGCGGTAAAAAATGTTTGGTGCAAAAATGTATTGTTGATTTTGTGATAAATGGTTTTGATTGAAGTGTTTTTTGATAAAATAATATTCTCGAAGTTACGCGGGCCAAAGAATGCATTTTGCAAAATTAGCTCAATTTGTCTCCATTGAAGATTGTGGAAATACGTATCTTTCAGACAAGAATTTAATTTAACATTCGCAGAAGAAATATTTGTTGCATAGATGTCGATTACTATCCTTTTTCCGGAATGAATAAGAGCTATTAATCTTTACTTTCTAATGATTACTTCGTTGTAGTTTATGAAAATGGCCATTAAACATTATTGCGTGGCAGTTTTATTATACATATTACGATTATAACTCTTCGTACCGATTATAATAGATACTAAAATCAGCTAATTACTAATAGTAATAATTTTAAATTTAAAATAATTATGATGATAATTTTCAACATTCGATGTTCTAATTTAAAATACAATGATCTTACTGCTAAGTGAGACAAAAGACTCGTGCACTGCAGAGAACGAGAAAAAAGCTGACGTTATTAATTTTGAAGTTAAGCCACGTTATTAGAGTGAAAGTAAATCCACATGAATCGAGAGAAAGTTAGCCTACGCAAATAGAGTGAAAGTTAACCCACGTAAATAGAAAGAAAGTAAACCGATGTAAATAGAGTGAAAGTAGACCAAAGTAAAAAGAGTGAAAGTAAAGCCTCGTAAATAGAGTGAAATTAGACCTATGTAAGTAGAGTGAAAGTAAACCCACGTAAATAGAGTGAAAGCAAACCGACGTGAAAAGAGTGAAAGTAAACTAACGTAAATAGAGTGAAATTAAACCGACATAAATAGAGTGAAAGTAAACTGACCTAGACAGAGCGAAGGAAACCTATGTAAACAGAGTGGAAGTAAAACCAAGTAAAATGAGTGAAAGTAAAGCCTCGTAAATATAGTGAAATTAGACTTATGTAAGTAGAGTGAAAGGAAAGCCAAGTAAAAGGAGTGAAAGTGGACCCAAGTAACTAGAGTGAAAGTAAAGCCAAGTAAATAGAGTGAAAGAAGAACCAAGTAAATAGAGTGAAAGTAAAGCCAAGTAAATAGAGTGAAAGTGGACCCAAGTAAATAGAGTGAAAGTAAAGCCAAGTAAATAGAGTGAAAGAAGAGCCAAGTAAATAGAGTGAAAGTAGAGCCAAGTAAACAGAGCGAAAGTAGAGCGAAGTAAATAGAGTGAAAGAAGAGCCAAGTAAACAGAGCGAAAGTAGAGCCAAGTAAATAGAGTGAAAGAAGAGCCAAGTAAACAGAGCGAAAGTAGAGCCAAGTAAATAGAGTGAAAGAAGAACCAAGTAAATAGAGTGAAAGTAGAGCCAAGTAAATAGAGTGAAAGTAGAGCCAAGTAAATAGAGTGAAAGTAGAGCCAAGTAAATAGAGTGAAAGAAGAGCCAAGTAAACAGAGCGAAAGTAGAGTCAAGTAAATAGAGTGAAAGAAGAGTCAAGTAAATAGAGTGAAAGAAGAGCCAAGTAAACAGAGTGAAAGAAGAGTCAAGTAAATAGAGTGAAAGAAGAGCCAAGCAAATAGAGCGAAAGAAGAGCCAAGTAAATAGAGTGTCTGAGTGTGAGGTAATCAGCTGGGAATGTCTCTGAGAAACAGCAAGTCCCCAATGTACTGGAGTGAGGCTGGACACAAGTAGCATCATTTTCTTTTTACATGAGCCCACTAATCCCCCCGACCCCGCAGAGCACTCAATCCTCAAGTCTCCAAATCCCCAAATCCCTGAGGTACGGTGAAGAACAACACACCTCAGTCCTTCCTCCCCATGTCATTCCTCGCTCGCACGGGGATTTGTTCTAATCTGTTTAGCAAAGCGAGTCTAACGCTATCACAGCGCCAAGGCTTGCTTGATTTATTCGATTTTTTTAGTTATGATGATCGTTGTAGTACAAATAAAACAGATCTTAGCGACATGACAGAGGATTTGGTGATCATGATACAAATAAATTGAAATATGGCAACAAAACTGTTTTTTTGTCAATTTTGAATGCTGGAAATGTTGATAAAGGGATGAAAAATTGTGATATCATGTTGTACAGACAGATGTGCTCGCTGCCGTCAGTTAACTAGTACAAGATTTAAAGGATAATACTTGGTCGTGAATACTGTTATACAATAGTTGTGGATTGTTTTGTGGCTTACGTTTTTGTACGAGATACTATACATCAAACCCAGTGTTACATGTGTTAACAGCAATAATTTTACGCATGTTATTATATCCAAGTTAAGTTTGCCTTTTGACGCTTGAATCCATCTTTAGTGGTACACTCTTCAAATGAGTAAATAATTTACATTAATTGGACTTCTTTTCAATAAAGTACAACGTGGATACATTGAGGATTTTGCAACATTCCATGTGATCCCAATGCTTAAGATTTTCATTTCAATTTACACGGATTCACATCTGTAAAAATCTTACTTAGTAAAGATATTTTCTACCATTGATTCTACTTTATTTATATGGAAATAATCTTAATCAATTGAAATATTTTCTCCATTGATTTTCCCAAATTTTTGTTATAGTTGAAGTACCATAAAATGCAGTTTTTGTCAATTAATAAACCAATTTTGAACACTGCTATCTTTTGAGCATCAATGATTCTTATAATACGACATTTTAGAAGTATGTTTTTTCTCAGAGTACTGAAAAAGATTTGCAATTTTCGATGCAAACAAAAGATTCTGATTCATGTTCAATCTAGCAAAGTAACCGGCATCAAGTTTTCTTGTTACAGCAATTGATATACAGGAACTGTGGAATAATTTTTTAATAATTTTAAAACATCCATGCTTTTGACGCGCAGCAAGAGAAAATATTTTGAGACATTTTTTGTAAAAGACTGAGAACAAAGCATAGTTTCATCTGTGGTGATCTGCATAGAAGTAAAATTTTAGATCATATTCCGCCTCACAGAAAAAACCTTGCCATAACGTAAAAATGTACGTCTAGTATGAAAGACCAGGAAGCAATTATCGAAAGAGGGTGCGGCCACACGAATGAAAAAAAGATGCTAAAAATATACCATATAAAATGCTTTATGAACAGAGATCTTTTATACATTGAACTCGCTCCTTTCCGATTAATAAGGAAGCCTATTAAATAAAGTTTTATTCGTCTTGGTTCAATTCGGACTAGCATATCAATCGTAATTGAAATTTTGCACATGAAGTGTTTTAGTGCCGGACATAAAATTTGGAGGGAGGCGTCATCTTTGTAGGCAGCGGCCAATGTTGCTTTGTTATGACTTCTGCACTGATACAAAGACCGACTTTACGTCCTCAGCTGGATCGTTTAGACGTCAACTTTTTGAACTGCGTGAACGTTAAATTTTCTATGAGGGTTATTGTTCATTTCGTTCTGTCAAGAGCACCATTTGGTGTATCGTAAAAAATTCAGGCAAAACTTTAATGACTTCAATAACCGTCATTGAAAAAAGAAGCGTCTTTGACTCAGTCAGTAAAATGGGCTCTACAGCAATTCTATTTTCAATTCAATGGAAAGAGAATTTTTTTATGACTGTCTGTATTAACTGTTTATAAATGTAGTGTACATTTACAATATTCATGAATTTGTTGGTTTCATATTGTTCATGGTCAGCCAAACCATTCAGTTTGATGTAAATATTTCACCTCAAATGTGTCTATTATCATGGCTCAGCAGCAACAAAAATATTAATAACCATTAGAGGTATTCTTTTCATAATTTCTTATAAATAATTAGTGAACTTCCCTATTTACATCCGTGACTGAGTTCTTCCTCTACCCTCTTTCATTCATTGTCTCGGCCATGCATTGAGTTCATCAATCTATTTATGGAACATGTTTTTCATACGTTAAACAATTCCTATGAAGTTTCATGAGCCCAATCAACTATGAAACAGAACCTTGTCGAATTCACGTCTGCATATTTTTCATGCTTCTACAAATTTTTCGAGCTTGTAGAGCCAGATTAAGGCATTCCATTGTACTCAGTTTAGCGGACCGTGAAACAGTGCGGTAACAATAGGTTTCTTTCCTAAGTCCCTCACTTCGAAAGCCCAATTTATGTTTGCGTAAAGTTTGGGGAAAAGTGTTTTATCCGGAGAATATTTTAGCGGAAGTGTATTTTATGCGCTGCTGTCAATATCAGACCAAAGTAACACGTGCGGTCCATACTGTATCGAGGAGCTCGATCATGCGCTCTGACAGCTTCTTTCCACAGCATCACACCCTGAACTTCTAGAATTTGGAGTTTCACCGCGAATTTATGAACTAAAAATGCAGTGCGACTACAATATTTTGAATCTATGTGAGGAATTCAACGAACAGCAGTACGGTTTGATGTTCAAAACTAAAGATCGCGGGCTAAAAAGGCTGGGCAAAAGGTCTTTTATAGTAGTTGAGATGTTGACTATAAATTGACAAGCGCGATGAAAAAGTCATGATGAATAAAAAAGTTAGAACATATAGGCTTGATTGATCAAAATTATAAAAAATTACTTTGTGCTGGAAGAGAATTTTTAAATGACATTCCACAAGGGAATTCTCTCTCCAAACTGAACAAATTTATAAAGGATTGTACATAATCTGATGGGCAGGAAAATAGATTTGAACATGAAAATTACATGGGTACCAGGTTATGGAAAGATACTTGTCTACAATTGATAATATGAAGAACACTCAAGAATTAAAAGAAGCAGAACTGTAAATGGTGCTCCAAGAAGTAACGCGATCATGATGGTAGAAATACATTTGTTAAATTGGACAGACTTCAAGGTCAGAGAATGAATTTAAACCTGGAAGCAAGACTGTTATGTGAACAGGATTTACATTATGCTGCAAAGTTAATGCAGAGCCAATATGTGACTAGATTTAGGGGTGAACGCAAGTTTTGGCGTTGATAGAAAAGGAGTGCAAAAAGCAATTTATTATTTAGAATTCTAACTAATAACGATTTTGAGGGAAGTCGGGTCGTTCATGTCAATTTCTATTGTTTTTCAAGCAATGAAACTGAAGAAATTTTACGTACTTATATAAGTATATACACATGC
>VCRD01001148.1:36057-98641 GCA_006783055.1 Trinorchestia longiramus | reverse complement strand
TATATATATATATATATATATATATATATATATATATATATATATATATATATATATATATATATATATATATATTTTGTTCATTCATTTTGGGTTCATTTGATTATATTGTACATAATTTATTTGTATATATATGCACTCGTATATATGCATATATGTACGTACTCGTATATATGCACACATATATATACAAATAAATTATGTACAATATAGTTATGCATGTAGACATAGTAGGAAGAAACAGTGAATTGGTTGTAGCACGCAAAAAGTATTATTTATTTTTTGTTGCATGACTTCCTGTGTGTGTTTTGAATGAAACACGGCAAACTTATTTTACTTATTAAATGTTTAATGTGAGAAGGTCCAAAGGACAAAAATCGCTTGAAAGCACTCGTAGGTAGAGAATATCAGGAAAAACATCTGTTAAATTTCCTCTTTACGTACTAATAGCATTCATTTTTGCTAACCTAAGGAATGTTGCTTAGGTAATTCAGTCTAACATTCAGAAAAGAACAGGTACCAATTCGTGTTTTAAAGTCTACGGATATTAAAACCAGTATTTAATTTACTTTGTATGGGATTAAATGTTCTACAGTTTGGACTGCTGC
This sequence comes from Trinorchestia longiramus, assembly GCA_006783055.1. Classification (NCBI taxonomy): domain Eukaryota; kingdom Metazoa; phylum Arthropoda; class Malacostraca; order Amphipoda; family Talitridae; genus Trinorchestia; species Trinorchestia longiramus. The sequence continues at coordinate 98,033 of VCRD01001148.1, read as the reverse complement.
CACCTTTAAATTATTAATAAAAAACTGAGTATAAAATGTTTATGAATAGCGTCAACGGAAAAATATCATCTTACAGATTGGAATTTCTATTCCATAATATAATTTATATGTACAGTATTCTATCTAAATGCAGAAAGAAAATTATACAGTATATGATACTTTCGACTGGTTTCAATTGAGTCTTTCTTTTATTTCTCATCGGTTGAACAAAAGGAAGGCCACAAACACTAGTTGTAATTAAAATTATTATTGTCAGAAAACTATTGTATGTAAGCAGTTTTAAAAAAATATTTTCCTAATGGTTTTGGTCTTGCTAATTGTATGATAGTTTTGTTGCTACACAATGAGACCAGCATTCTCTAACCTCTGAAAAAAACACCAAAATTGACGAGATTTTACTTTACATTGCTCTCATTACAATATCCAGCAAAATTACGAGAAATCCTGTTTGATGAATTCAGGTGGACGGATTAAACTTCTAGCTTTTAATTGACTTTTCAGAGCGTAAGTTCACCACAGGTGTAACTGCAGCAGCATTTCAGCTATTAGCTATCAAATTATGTACAAAATCAGCTGTTCATGAATATTTTTAGGAGAATAATATTAGTTGAAGTCTCGGGATTTCCATTTCATAATATACTGTAAATATACCACGGTTGGTTCGATTGTAGAAAGAAATACAGACAAGTATTACAATTTTAACTGATTTCGATCATGTATATTATTTTTTTTGTGTCATTCATGATAGACGAGATATCATTAGAACTGATTATCTCCAAAAAACTTAATACCAGAGGACAATCGTAGATACATAATGCAATAGCTGGAAATGTATTTTTTGAAAATTTTCTCATATCATGCTAACTGAATTATACTTTATTGAAACAGAATAAAATTGGTACATGTAAGTTTATAGATACATTTACACTTAGAAGTTCATTTTACTGTGAGAACAGATTTATTACTGTAATTTCCAGTGAATAACGTTATGAACGTGAAAGTGCATGCAACAAGTCTACGGAAATTAAAACCAGTATTTAATTTACTTCCATACATGAATGCTCATCAATGGTTTTAACTACAACTGTATTTAAGCTATCAGTCATACAACCGTCATTGAAAAATCTTGCCGAAAGTTTTGGGTTTAAATTCAACGTTTTATTCTAAATACTCCACACTCTATTGCAGGACGAAAAGCAAACATTTAATACTTGCAACTGATTTTCATGTAATGCTGGTCTTTGTCTATCATACATTGCACATGAAAAATTCAAAAATACTGTTCATCATATAGTAAACTATTACTTGAAACTAACATATGTAAAAATAAAGTACTTAAAAAAACTTCCACAGAATTTATTTGGGTTCATTTGATTATGACTTTTTTGTTTAGGTAAGATTAAATTACTGGATTTAATTTTATAACAAGCACATTAACAGGGAAAATAACAAAAGCCTGCAAAACTAATTCAGGAAAAAGTCCACTGATATTAAAGCTAGTATTTAAGTCACTCATATTAGGCCTTAAATGATCTACAGTTCTGACTGGTGTAGTCTTGCAGCTTTAAATCATATAATTGAATAAGAACTCAAATGTTCTTTGATAGTTTGGAGAACAAAGTTATCTACTACCTGCATTATATATTAAATTTTTTCTTCCATATTTTGTCCATGAGAGATTCACAATTTCACTATAGGTAAATTAACTTATGCTCATAGATACGTGAAAAAATATTGAAACGTTAGAAATATTTTTTAAATTTTCTTGCTTCGTGTTTATATTACATTATTATCACTTCAATCTTTAAGTATATTAATACTAATAAATTAATCTTACTGAGTGTAGGTATTTACTTCCAACCTCATTAGTAAATGAAGAAATGACTGTCATATTTTCATTAAGAAATAAGTATCCACATGAAACATTGTTTATTTCCCTAAAAATATTTTTCACACAAAAAATAATGTAGACATTGTTTATTTCCATAACAATATTTTTATCTTAAAAAATAATGTAGACGTTTACTTTTTCTGTGGTAATTTCAGTGGTCATATGTTGTTATAGTCAAATATCAACAAAAATATTCCTTGGACCAGAGGATTTCATCAGTTACAAATAAAAATAAATATAATAATTGAATTCGTACGTAGACGAATAAACAAAATTCATGAGTTGCTTGAAGAGGTGAATTTCAAATGGTAATTTGCATTAAACACAAACCTGACACAACTAAAACCTGACCTAAACATTACTTTGATATTAATAAATAATTTAGTCGTGTTATTATTTTAGAGGAGATTCGCAGACAAATTCTACTGATTCTAAACCTATTGAAGTTCTTAATTTTGTAATTTTGAATTTTGTTGCGGGTGATGTATTAAAAATAAATATAAAATTAACTGATGAAAGTAATCTTCATCCTTCGAAGGACAAAAGTCTAGTTCTAATTAAAAAATATTCAGAATGCTCAAATGAAACCTATGAAAGAAACATTAAATCTCAAACCTGGAAATAAATACTAAATCCAAGATTAAAAAATGAGTTTCGTTTTACCCTAGTTGATATTTGAATGTGAAATTTTAAAGAGAAACTGAAAAAGGCTGGTGACTTTACAGCTCCTAAATTAATGTGTTTTTGGTAACTAAAGTTCTGACAAAAAATCACTTGTCACTGTGAAATTCTCAATGGTAATCCTTAATTATTTGCACTATAGGTAATGACCGGGAAGTATAAGCTTACACTTCTGGTAATTTATTTCAAAATATGGCTACAATATAATTTGTAACTCATGCCTATTGTGTGTCCATGGTAAATATCACAGAGTTTATCTGCAATTTTAACAGTGAATGAAGTAATATTTTCTATCACGATTCAAATATATTCATTCAACATACATGTTAGCTATTTTCAAAGGAAATAAAGATGAGCTACTTCTACCTAAGTAAACATGACCTGCATTAAGTTTGAAAGGCAAAATGCTTAGTTACATCTGATTCAGAACCGATTAATGTTTTTTATGCCTATTTCAAGCAACACAATCGCTTTATTCTTTAAGTTCAGACACAAGTGAAAGTGCTTCACTCTAATTTTATCTTGAATTCCGAAAAAAACTCGTAAGCTTCACGCCAACTTTAAGCGGAAGGAATGTTTTTTTAAGTCGAGTTCAAAACAAATATGTTTGCCTCCGTGGCCTAGCTGCTGCGGCCTAAAGCGCTCCACCGCCAACGTGATTAGTTGTTTTTGTGGCTCCTCGGATTGCGTGCCCAGAAAATGAGAAAAATACTAATCTGGCCCCCGTCAAAATCAAAATCAGTTTCTGATCTCGTTTGCAAGGTGAGGCGGACCAAGTTTGGAAACGAATCTTCGTAATCTGTACCAGACTTGAATTAAAAAGATTGCGCAGAGCTGCGAATACGAGAAACAGAAACGTGTTGTGTGAAGAGGTTTTCTCAAAAATGAATGCGCTAAAAATATTAAAAACTCATGCACTGGATACCAGAATCCACCCATCCTATTCTAACGTAGGCTGAATTATTTTGAAATTCTTAAAAAAAACTTCACCTTAATTTCAAAGTGAGCCTTTTATTTCCAGGAGATGAAATTCCCCACAGACTGAGACTCTCATGAAATTGTTATTGAATAAGGCATAATGCATTGCAGAATTCATGCCTGCTGCTTCGTTGCGTGACGATCTAAAACTTTCATGTGGCAGGATTTTGTCATGTGAGTTTGCTGGGAAATTTGCTCCCAGGAGGGCTTTCGTTTTTTCATGCAGTAATCTGGTAGAAATTTTTGCGGCTGGCAGCTGTAATCCTTCTTTTTGAGCGCAGAGTTAAGAGCAGAGTTGGGCACACGAGAATTTTCTTCCATTTTTTATGGATGGAAAAGATTGGCGCAAGAGATTTTACAGAATTGACGATTTTCAGCGGGGACATTTAGATAAGAATTCCGTAGTCGGATTTCGTCTTCCTCAGAAATATTTTGTTGAGTTTAAAATAGAGAATTATAAATGAAAAGAAGCATTCACTTCTTTATGCTCTAACTATGCACCATTTGCCATTAATTTGAGAGAAAAATTGTGCATAATAAATTGTCAAGATTCAATGTATGGTTAGTATCGATGCAGCAGGGAAATAACAACAAGCCTAACAAGTATGCTCGTCCATGCAGTACAGAGAGACGTGTAAATAAGAACAAGTTGCACAAACATGAACGTCCATTTGGTCACAGAGGGAATATATCGTTATAGGCGGACACATCGGTAACTACACAGTAAGTCCATTGGGACATGGAGGAAACACAGAAACCCACAGGATCACGGAGGTAACACAACCACTCACAGTATCCCGAAAGTAACAACAACACAAGGATCATAGAGTTAACACAAAAACACAAGGATCAAGAAGGTAAGACAACAACACAAGGATCACGGAGGTAACACAACAACACAAGGATCACGGAGGTAACACAACAACACAAGGATTACAGAAGTAACAATAACACAAGGATCACGGAGGTAACACAACAACACAAGGATCACGGAGGTAACACAACAACACAAGGACCACGGAGGTAACACAACAACACAAGGACCACGGGGGTAACACAACGACACAAGGATCACGGAGGTAACACAACAACACGAGGACCACGGAGGTAACACAGCAACACAAGGATCACGGAGGTAACACAACAACACAAGGATCACGAAAGGAACAAACTATAAATATGTTCCTTGTGTCTATAAAGCAGTACATTGTTCCCAGCTCGTGGGATAAGCTATGAGGTTGGCGGCCAGAAGCGCCTGCAGAAGTGATCTGTTTGAAGATTGTGCTTCAAGAAATTTGATTAGCTTCCCGTCGCTGCCAACACGCGTTATCGCCGCGGCTGTTCTGGTCAGCTCCTTATTGGATAGCTTATTCAGACGGCGAGTCATGAGATGTTTATGGGGAGACCTGTGGTAGCTTTGTTGCAACCAGTAGTGATTGTGTCAACGGTGGGGGATTTCGTTGCAGCCAGTAGTGACTTTATCAATGGTGGGGGATTTTGTTGCAGCCAGTAGTGACTGTGTCAAAGGTGGGGATTTTGTTGCAGCCAGTAGTGAGTTTGTCTTCGGTTGTCTAAGTTTCCAGCATATCATTTTTACTTCGCTCTAGACCATGTATTGTATCATAAAAGACTTAGGTCAACGTCTAAGTGATACCAAGTAAACGTTAATTTTTAGCCTTTCTATACTATTAGCGCAGTACAAAACATAACAGGGAGTTAATTCATATACAAGGTCTCCCATCGTTACGAGACCCGAAAACAAACTGATACAGCTCAAAAATTTAGTTCTGAGTTTCAATTACGGTATGCAGTAAAGCAAACAGGAACCTTCCATAACATTCATGATAAACTCTACGTAAAAAATTCAGTGGGTAACTTCACAAGTAGAAGCCTGTTACTGCCATAACAGAAATACCGTAAAAATCATTTCCAACTGTTTTGTATGAGCTCATATCCTCACGGGTTGTGTGTTGGGAAGAAGGGATTTCATATCAAAGAAATGAATTCGTATATTGGGGCTTAGAGCCACTGACTATGTTCACTTTCATCGAAATTTCTCCATGGATAAATTTTAAGTCTAAATTTCAAGGAAATTTGGTCGATATTCACTGAATGTAATGCGCACTGTGCATTAAGATGAGGTCTTCATGTACCACTCAAAGCTGGTTGCGGGAATATCATCTCTGCTATACTCACATTTTAGTGATCATCAAAGTACCATCACTTTGTGTTGAACATATTTTCAAGAATAAGTACCGACTACATATTTGATGTTCCATAGATACATCTCGTGCATTGTGAAAAATATTGCTGTTCTTACTTAAGCACGAACAGTTATCATTGTTTGCGTTTTAGATTTGGTTACTACAAATTTGGCTAGGACGAGATAGGTCACAATATTTTTTTTCACTGAAATGAATCTAAACAGAGCATCGTGGAAATGTATATCCTGCAAATATAAATACAAACCGAGGAACGAGTGAAGAAAAATGAAGCGAAAATGTGGTATAAATACAGGTTCATTTGGTGAAATATGGCCTACACAATCTCGAACTGTAAACTAGATAAATTTTTCTAGCTACTAAGGAAACGACCCTCTAAGGAAGACGTAACCTAAGCAAGACGCATAACCTAACGCTTGCATAACTTGTGGGCGACTTAACCTAATGCAGACAAGATATGGAAAATATATCCTACAAAAGACACGTGCTCTGATGAAATAATTCCAGATTAAAGACGTCCCATAGAAAATTTATAACTTATGGAGAACATTACGTGAGAAAAACATAACTTGATGAAAATGAAACCGCAGGAAAACATACCGAGCAGCCTTGCCAAGTGTGAAACTGATTAATTCTAGCCACCGTTCAGTATAAATCAAGACTCTACAAGCCCCAACTTCCACAAAAACTTTACAAACAAGACAACAACTCATACAAGTTTACCCACTTTTTATGGTTTTTAGCACTAGCTGTTGAGCATGGTCCTTGTAACGTACTGCATCACACAGCTATTGTTGTATCTGCAGGCTCGAGTGCATTGCTCCTCATGCAGATGTTTACGACACATAGCATTCTGGCCCCACACAACTTAACATTCATCTGCAGCGACACTACCTAGTCGGTCGCCCTAGCACCTTATACTCGAGGGCTCGTAATTTATAAGCATGAGATATTATGTCTGCTGTTGTACGGAAGGAGCTCATTATAGCAGCATTGATATACGCAGCACTCGAGCACGGTACCATATGGCCCGAGCTGAGTGTACATCGTCGCACCTCGTTAGCAACGAACGAGATGCAGAGCTCGAGCGTGAAGTGTTTCAAGGCAACAAGGGAGGTAAACTGCATTGATTTTGCCGCAATCACGCCGCCCAACTGAGATGTCACGAGGGCTCTGTTTGTAAAAAGCATCAAATTTGTGTGTAAAAATATTTTATGGGATGTTGGGATTTCTATTTTCATTGGAAATTACCGTCCGGCATTGATATTCATGTTATTATTGTAAGTAGTGTTAAAAATTACTATCTGAGTTACTATTTTTACAACTATTTATAATTATTTTGCATATTCTCATTGTAATTACTGTGTAATGTTTGAAATATTATTTACTGGATAAAATCAAAGGGCAACAAGCAGCAGAAGCATGTAGGATGAAAAAACTCTCGCAGGAATCAATGAAATTTTTTTTAGGAGAATAAAGAATATTTTGAATTATGACTGGTGAGTGGGAAGCGATGAGCTGCCTCGCAGACCTTGATATTTCTAGCAATTGTTTTTGATTTCGACAGTAATATTCAATTTTAGCACAGTTATACATGCTTATCCATTTAAAATCACGTGATTCTAAATAAAAACGGTAAATTATTTCAAACAAAAGCCATCCAAATGGACCGAACACTGAATAACGATGTAACTTTTTCGTTATTTACCACACCAAAGCACATGCAACATTTCAAGTTAGCAAGCTTGTTTTTGTGATTTAATAAATTTTCAATCGCTGGAGTAGGTCTCACAGCATTTCTTTCTACAACTGAATACATGAATTCAAATTGTTCGAAAATATTCATTTAGTGTCACATTCCTCAAGTATGATTAAAATGGTAAAATTTCACTTCATGGATGAAATTTACGTTGTTCATGGACCTCATGTTGTTTATGAGAGCAACATAATTCGTGTTCTTCTCATGAATTATGATAGTTAAAGTAATTTATAGGTTGGTAATTAATTCAGCCTCTGCTACAAAAATATCCAAGGCTAGAAGTTTTGATGGTTTTGTGAGAGCACTCAAATTTTGCCCTCTTGAGTTGAAATATGAATTTTTTCCTTCCTCATTCATGAAGCTGACTCACCTTAGTCAAAAGTTTAATATTTTCCTCCTCTAATCTAGTCCATGCACAAATAATTATCTCTAATAGTTGATGTTTCCGCTGAATTAAACGCGCTACCAAGGGTTTCATTTTCGAACACTTCAGTTATGGATGACCTTAAAAATTACGTAAGTTGAAAAGTTATTACGAAACTTTTGAGCATTCGCCAATAATTAATGAGGATCGTCATGGATTCAAACTAGAAGCACTTTATTATCTATTGAGGGCTCATGGAAGTTGCTTCTCCTCTTCTAAAATGAAGTCCTGCGTAACAAACGCTAGAAGTTTATTGTCGAATGATTGATTTTTCAAACGGATTATTCGTGTAGAATGTTTTGAGTATATCACCACTCCTGGACGATGCATCAGAACTGTGCAAAATAATTTCATGTTTAAAACACTATTCATTCTTGTACACCATCCTCCATGAACAATGATTTGACTACCAAGCACAAGCCTGCAATGATGTTGAACTGTACTACAGTGAGCGGCAACATAACTTCCTTTTTTCAAAGTGCTTCGAATTTAAAAAAGGAAGTTATGTTGCCGCAGCCTGTACGTAGATACGGTTACACGAACCATGTCTTCAAAACAAACATTCATCTAAGCTATTGAGAACCTTATAGAACCGTGCATGTACTAATAATTCTGCATGCATAGCTTGGCTCTTCGGTCATTGATGCTTTAAATGCAATGAGAGCTCAATTATTAAGAGCATTTACTCCGTATTTTTGTTATAAATTCATTGTTTCTGATATAATTCAGTATCCACCTCTACCGATGTCCATTGAAGAATGTTACAGAAAGTAAAATATTCAGCAACTAATACGACCCTCAGATGAAGTAGCCGTTACAACTCTCAAATAGAGTAGGCAATATGACCTTTACGTAAAATAAACAATACCAGGCACAAATTAAGTAGCCAATATGCCCCTCAAATGCAGCAGCCGATACACCCTCAAATGAAGTTGCCAATACTACAATCAAATGAAGCAGCCAGTACGACAATCAAATGAGCTAGCAAATACGACAATCAAATGAAACCGTCAATATGACTCTTAAACTATCATTGTTTGAAGTGCGACGAGCGGCGTTTAGACCCTATGTTTTGAGAAGCTCTAACTTCATTTCTATATGAAATGTAGATACGGGATGCATTCAAGTTATAACATCTACGATGATTTTTTTCAAAGCTTGAAACAGATAGAATCATTCAGTTTGTTTTAAAATACGCGTCTGATCGCGTGACAGAGGTAACAACACTGTACGGGACACAAAACTCTGGCGGCAGCGGCGAGAATGAGAACTGTTTCTGATGCTTGAAATGGCAATGTTTTCATTACAAAACCATCATGTAATCATTCGTGTTCTCCATTTGAATGGTGTGACACCGATTCAAATTCCTCACCCGTTTAGTGAGATATGTGATGGTGTGTCTAATGCATTTGTGAGTGCGATAGTTCAAAGGAAGCAGAACGTCGGCTTTGCTCCAGCCTATCTGACGAGATGATCGACGGACTGGAAAAAGTTGCTTTGCAGAATCATCGAATGAATGTGGAGCACATCGTTTTCATAGTTGGTATTTCTGTGGCATCTGTGCACACAATCCTGTCTGAAGACCAGAAAATGCGAAAGTGGGTGACTGGTAGGTGGTGGACGACGAGGCTGCGCACGTGGCATGTTGCCAAGCAACGTTGGTGCGCAATGATTACACGAATGGGACTTTCTTTTAATCTATTGGGACAATGGATGAGACATGGATACAATGTTTCAATCCTGAAACGAAGCATCAGTACAGAATGGAAGTTCGGAAACAAACGCTATACGCCATTTCAAGTATCAAAAACAGACCTCACTCTCGCCGCTGCTGCTAGAGTTCTGTGAGTCATATATATTGCTGCCATTTCTGTCATGCATTTTTAACGGGTGTACGTGTATTCTAAAACAAATTATATGTTCTTATCTGTTTTCAGTTCAGAGAAAAAACTTCAGTAGTGTTATAAATTGAGTGCAGCTCGTATCACACATCAAGTGATCTAATAAAAAGAATAGAAGTAATAAAAAATTCTTCTTCTTAAAGCATCGGTGAGGGACGTGATTTTCATTATAAAAAATTTAGATAATGAATTTTCTTTTCTCTCTGGTACGACATAGCAGTGATGAAAAATTAGACTCAGCGCAAACAAACGGCAGTTTGCAATTAAGTTTGTGAAACAATTATTTATCTATGAATATACGCATTTGAGTTCGTTTTCATATAAATAAAACATAGAAGAAAAATTTTATATGAATTGAAAATTTGAAAGACAAATGAAATTAGTCTCAACTTTCTGTGATTATTCAGAAAAAATTAGAAAATGAGAGTTCTCAAGTTGTAAGCGCACCATGAGGGAATATTGAATGATCAAGAGAGATAATTTCAGGCGTCAGTCAGTCATTGTTGCGTAAATCAGAATTACCTGCAGCATTTTTAGGTAATGAGCTGGAAATTTCAGGTCCAAGCAGTTAATGCAGTTGACTGGGAGTAATTCGGGAATAATCCGGAAATACTGGGAATAATCCTGGGTTAGATTGCATACATGCTCTACCGTTGCACTAATCTCTTCCCATTTACAGATTACTTTCTGAATGGATTAGTGGACGAGGTGGCATTGTATGGAGCCAGCCATTGAGGAATTTTTCGCTTGAATTCACAATTCGAATGATCAAAAAATACTTCAAGTTTGACATAGTTTTAAAATCCAAGGAACGAAAAGACTGTCAAGGTATCATACATTTTGCCAATGCAAAGGATAAAAACTGCAGTCAATATATTCTGCAGACGACAGGCAAACAAGATATCAGGAACGTTATCCTTGAATTCATGGATTGATACAAAACTTTTGTTCTAAAACGTCATGTGCAAAACTTGATAGTTAAATTAACCAAATTAAATAAACGAATACTCAAGAACGTTACCCAACTGGTTAGTATTTATTAATAACTCTCAGCTTGTCTAACCGTACAAAAGTTGAAATTTCATGACGTAACACAAAATCGTGCTCAAAATTTGCTGTAAAACTAAACGTGATTTTGAGCAAAATAGACAAGATTGCTCACTCGGTGCAGCTGAACGGCAGCTTGATGTAGTTTGAGTTCAGTGGGACAAGCATGGCTGTGTTTGAAGGCAAGCCTTTAAAACAGCAACGAGCGATAACGCTGGTGTGAGATTAAAACGAAACACTTATTTTAGCTAATCGCTGCAGGTAAATTTCACAGCGTGAAATTCTCTTGAATAAACTTGTCAAGTTTGAGTGCTGTTAGATTACTGATTGTGTTGACGGAAAACATAATGGAATTACAGGGGCGAAATAATTACCATTTGTGGTAGAATTCCTTGGATTGTGATGAACTTGAGTCATGACTGAAATATGATTTAAAGTTTGACTGCTTTACCCCAGATGAATTGAGGTATTTTTCCCATTATTTTTTCTCTAATTTCTTGTTTTTAGGATGTCTTCAAAACTTCGGAACATTGATGAAATGAAGAAAAAGAAAGAAAAAAGACAAACAATGCATTCAGAATAAAGTTTATTTATAGGATATGTTAAAAAATTTGATTTTAAAATGATATCTTAGTGTAAAACGACTAAATAGTTTTGTTATTCAGTGTATGATATTAAAATAGCATATATACTCAGTTTTGGGCTTTCATAATTACTACATTAATGTGATTTTAAATATTAAAAACTGAGGGATTGATGCTCCATTATGGAGCTTAAATTCTACTATTGTTTCATATCACATACGTTTTAAAATTTCGAAAGCTTCACTTCAAGGAAAGCTTGAACTGCTCACTCTGCGTCCCATTAAGAAAGCTTTTTTAATAAGCAACACTAAAATGAAGATATGTTGAAGAAGAGAGCATACTTAGAGACTGCTGAAAAAGATTCGAAAAAATCCGATTGTCTTTTTTCGATAATCCACATATATAATCGACTATGTATCTTCATCTCTCTGTCTCTGTGTGTGTCCGTCCCATTACTTCCTATCTATTACTGAAGAAAAATTGTGGAACTGAAATCAGAACGGGTATGCATGAATTACAAGTATTGTATTGTGGATACCAAAGGCACGGGATCACTATAAAACACGCCATTTGTTCCGTTATTTACTTTCTTCTCTTACACGGCCATGTTATCGGTAGGTAAGAAACAAAATGAAAGTTCTGTATATATTCAAGGAAATATTCTGATTATGATGGTACCATGGGTAAACATGAAAAACATAATTATTTCATATATCCTTAATTTTCATACTTTTGAATCAAGGAATTTTAACGGGTACTATCTGGGCCACGTTATCGTTAGATAAGATTCACAATAAAAGTTTTGTATATATTAATGAAAAGTATTCATTTAAAACTCAATAATTAGTCGTAAATCTTTAATGCATTTATCTTTATAATAATTTCAAATTATTCAAATCTAAATCGTGGAAATTCCACGAAAACTGGCTAGTGTCTCTTATAAAAAAGTTGTCTTTCATGATCTTTTAGGCTTCCATTTTTCTCCACTGCTACCTTTTATTAAAAATAATATCCTTAGATGCTTGGTTCATGAGAAAGCCCTGTCTAGAGCCTTTGTTTACAATGCAAATCGCTTCTCTTGCTCAAATCTGATAAAATTCTTGAAGTTGCCAGGGAAATTTCCAAGCTTAATAGCCTGATTCATCCTGCGAATCTCCGTGAGCTTTGAGCTCTTATCACGCAAATTTCGGAAGCAGTTCAACTGATCGGCAAGAACGTAGAAAAGTTCCTCCATTACCTTCATCACAGTAATTTTTCTTCTATATTCGAGCAAAATTTGGGCTTGTAAATACGGCTATGAGCGTCCTTTAGGCTTCCCCATATCCCAAGCTTTGATGCTCCCGTTCGATCGCGAATCATTTCGCTGTAATCACATGATCATTTTGCTCTGAGCGCATAATCATTTTGGTGTAATCGCATAATCATTCCGTTCTAATCACATGATCGCAAGCCACTTACGAAGGTTCTTCTCGGGGAGCATTTTCTCCTATCAAATGCCCCAAAATGCTAGCAAAACCCATAGAAGCTCTGCCTAGCTGTGACCCGCACTGATTAGGAATCTTAGGCTGTTGAAACAGCCCTCTCTGATGCCGTTCTTGCCCCGCAAAATAATCTCAAATGACACTTTTATATACAAATTTTGAAACTTCATCCATACATAACAATGAAAATGTAGAGTGCAGATGTCAAAATGAAAATAAAAATATGTTTTAACGAATATGTAGGCATACAATTTTTTTCTTGCATTTGGATATATGCGACTGCATGTTAGAGGACATTTAAATGTGAGAATACTTCGATTGTTTTTTTAAACTTTAAATATGTATAAGAATATTCACGTTACATCATGGATCATGATTTTTTATATTCCACCTCGAAAACCCGTTTTCACACATATTACTGAAATCAACTATAGCATTTTAGCATTGACGTTCTGTATGAAATAATTCTATGATAAAAAATTTCATCGATTTTCTTTTTCATTTCTTAGAGACGGAATGATTACATAACCCATAATTTGTTTTTATTTTTGATTGTGTGCTTGTAAAAATAAACACAACCCTGCCAAGAAGTTTGTCGTAGCCTGAAGAAATATTTACGCAGTGTAAAATATTGTTATTTCATTTCTTTTGCAGAATCTTGGCCAAATATTAGTGAAGATTTAGTGGAAACCATTGTTAGGATGAAATATCTAAAGCGAGTAGAAAAACTCGGAAAATAACACTGGAATATGATCGATTTGGATAAAGGTACAGCTTTTATTTTTATTACAGCTCATTGCAGGTTCACAAAAATGATCTGGAAAGCGTATCAAAGAGCGTTAGAAATGATGAATGTTCAGACTATCCATTAAGAGTAATAAGTAATAATATTCATTACGTAATATTCAGACTATCCGTATGACAAAAATAAGTAATAATATTTAGTATGTAATATTCAGACTATTCATATGACAATATTCACGTTGAGACAGGCTGCTCTCCTGCATGCATTGCAATGAGTTTACATTATAAAGCCAATCAATGTGTTCTTTGACAAACTTGAGCTAAGCAAATGACTAGGATGATAGATACGAGACTAAGGTGCTTAGTTAAGTACTCTGGTTCATAGTAAAAGACTAGGGTGCTAAACAAAAGTCTAGGGTGTTTGGAAAGGACTAGGGTGCTAGGTAAAGAAGTAAGGTGCTAAATGAAGGACTAGGACGCTAGGTAGAGACTAAGATGCTAGGTAGAGGACTAGGACGCTAGGTAAAGACTAAAATGCTAGGTAGAGGACTAGGACGCTAGGTAAAGACTAAGACATTTTGATCAACGCATGAAACTCTCTATGGGTTCAGAAGATTTATGATACGAGAGGTTAAGAGCCAGCGTTTAAGACGTTTTTCCGACTAGTGCAACAATGCCTCACTTGGTTTCAATCTCACCCTAGGGTAAAATTTACAGATTTTCCGGATTCCATTTACAGTGAGAGATATGAAAATTTTCCCCCTGCGTTAGTTCCCAGGGCTGACAAGCAAATATTTGAACTTTTATTTAGAAGACGACGGATATATTTCACTTCTTTGTGCCTGGAGGCCTTATTATTCTTATGATCTAATTATAACGATTATATTTGGGTTAAATATGTTCACACACGATTTGCGTTACGTAAGTATGTACATTAAGTGAGGTGCAAGAGAATATGAATCAAAGTAAATACAAAGAAGTTTTTAATGCAAAAATGATATTTTCATAACTAAAATTGAGTTTGATTCAGTTTGTAGGGCAGTTTTATTTCTATAAATACTGTTTTATTTCAAAATAAAAACTTTTTCATGCCTAAAACTGATATTAATTCATCGTTTTAGGACACTTAATATCCAGAAACATTGCTTTAGATTTGCCAAGATGTGTGCCGTTTGTTCTATCAAATTCTTTTAAATGCTTGGTAAGTCTTAAATACACTGAGAAATATGCTAGTGATTAAGACACTAAATACTCACAAACAACTTTCAATTTTCAGGGCACTAAAATGATCTATTATACGTTTTTACAAAGCATGCCTTTAAAATCCTCGTTGGTATAAATGTACCTAAAAATGAGTTATTCTTACGTGAAATTATTGTCTGGGTTAGTGCCAAAAGCATGCATGGATTTTTGAATTGATGAATTTAAAAACTATTTTGAAGATCAACAATTATTTTCTATGGAATAATTACCTCGTTGGTTTTCTTAAAATAATGTACAAACTTTCTTCGAATGTACGTACATTCTACGCCTGGTTATTCAATTGCAAAATTACTAACGTGAATTTTTTTGTAAATTTGTTTATTTACTTTTTCAAAAGAATTTCTCCAATTCAACTTTAACGACTACAACATCCCTTCACTTTTACAATGAAATTACGACGACAATTCTAAAACTTTCCCGTACATTTTTCGGGTAAGAGGTACCTATGAACAATGTTTTATGTGACTTTTGAAGTGTCGACAAGGTTTAGCTGCTCCTCGCAGTCACTGGCACTAATTACCTCCCAAGAAAGAGTCGATAATACGCATACCTTATCGAATTTGCATTTCAAAAGCGAAGGGGGATGTGGATCCGCACCTCGAGATCTCCTCCACGGCACAAAGCGACAGCAAAAAATTACCGGAAAATTGAAGCCATTTCGAATAATGCAAGTCAATGAGGCGAATAAGGGAATCTTCAAGTAGGCTGACTAGGCCCAGAGAGGAGATTAATATTCCAGTCAACGAAGTTTTCGACCAAATTTGCAGGGATTTAGTTTTCACTCTAGAAACGTTAATTTCTAGTTTGTATACGTCATGAATAGTTTTTATTTGATTTTTGTTAAAAACTACCGTAAAATTGTTTCATGAGCATCTCTGGGAGCATTATTTTAAGCTGCCTTAGTACTTTACGCTTTCTCACGAATCTTTCCCATGGATAAGATAACAATCACTAAACAAATGTTAACATAGTTACGAAGAAATTGTTAACATAGTGAACAGAAACGGTTAAGATAGAGAACGCAAATAGCTGAGATAATTGGAAGATATATGTAGCACAGATATGATTCTGTTTTGTAGATAATTCTTTACTAGATAATTTGTTAGGAAGTTTACAGATGCAATTATTGTTTTAAATGTGCTAGGATACGTGCCGTCTACATACTCGTACGTGACATTGGAAATTTTTTATTCATACTTTTATAACGAGTTTTTGTTTTTACATGCATGGGTAGCTGACGAAAATAGTAATTTATAACATAAAATCGATTATCTGACAAATATTTGTTTTTACAACAAATGCATTGTCGGAAGAAGGGAAATACTTATGTACGGTGATAGATCCAATGGGATAATTATCAAGAAGAGGTCTATGTATTGTATTAATTATTCGATATTCAAAAGTCATTAAGTATTGTACAATTCTAGAAAATAACAAGAAAAATATGTTTTTGGAGGGATTACATGGGAGCAAGGAAACATTTATTAAATCAACGAACGATAATAACTTCACTCTCTGGAAACATAAGTATGGAAGGAACATGGTAACTGTTCTTGAAATGCGCAATTAATTTAACTTGTTCTCTCAACTACATTGGCACAAAAAGTATTTCATCGTGACTGAGAAATTAAAAAGACTATGCGGTAGAATTAGTTATGATATTCCTTTTAATCGAAACTGAGGCTATGAGAAAAAGTTGAAAAAAGTTCAGAGAAACATCTCTAGAAAAAATTGACCCACTTTTATGAGTTTTTTATGCCTCTTTTACGAGCCTCTGGAATGGGTCCACTTTAGTGAGCCACAATAATTCATACGAGGAGCAATAACACACATGAGGGCTACAGGGCTCGCGTGTGTGAGAATATAATACATTCAACCAAGCATTTGAGCCAAGAATTTTTAATTAGAAGGCAGATGAATGCCTTGTTGAGGCGCTATGAGACATATCAACTACGCCCACACATAACTGAAGCTGAATTGTGACAATTATTGCATTATTTGGACTAGTCTTAGATGGTCAAAATGATGCCGTGTTTCCTGCAAACTCCGACGGAACCTCCACGCTGTATTTTTCTTGGCTCTCGTAAGGTTTTGGAGGCGGAGTCGGAGACTAGGCAGAATCACGACCTGACAGAGTCGTAAGCCAGCCTGAGTCGAGACTTGGCAGAGCCGTGGACCTAGTAGAGTCAGAGACCTAGTAGAGTCAGAGACCTAGTAGAGTAAGAGACCTAGTAGAGTCAGAGACCTAGTAGAGTCAGAGACCTAGTAGAGTAAGAGACCTAGTAGAGTCAGAGACCTAGTAGAGTCAGAGACCTAGTAGAGTCAGAGACCTAGTAGAGTCAGAGACCTAGTAGAGTCAGAGACCTAGTAGAGTCAGAGACCTAGCAGACTCGGAAAACACCCAGAGTCGCGATTGAAAGTTCAGCTATCACACTTCACTTTCTCGTTCACAATTGTAGACAATTTTTGACACCCTGTAATAATCAATGAATTTTATTCTGCTAGCGCTACATAAAAATCCCTCATGTTCAGCCTGAGTGATTTTCGGGTTGTTATAATAGAACAATTTCTGAATTAAGAAAAATGTCATTAAATATTCATTTTCTTAGAATAACTCGCACTTCATTCGATATTATTGATGCCCGGAAAGTGTGCACGAATCTTATTATTATTCTTTTATTGTGCCTGGTGGTCTAGTTAGAGCCTTTGTACGAGCCTATTCACTAACAGACGTATAAAATAAGTATGCAGCCACTATGAAACTAAGACATTGACGACTGCTTAGTTTCAGAGAAAGAGATCAAGGATTTAATTAACAATAAAAGACGAATAGGAAGGAAGAAAAAAGCCCAAATTAAATAAAAGGCCTTTCATGTTTTCATTGATCACTGTTTTATAGCCAAATTAACTCAGGCTGTAGACAGGTTATAGGCCTAGATTAATGGCCTATGTTGCAGGTTTAGAGTATTTGCGTATGTTATAGGCCTATGTTATATGTAGATCATAGTTATAGGCCTATGTTATTTTATACGTGTATATAATGAGCTCATGTTTTAGGCCTATGACATAGGCCTAGGTTAGTATCGATAATCGGAAAATAGATAATAAGTGAGAGTAAAAGGTGATAGTTTAAATGGAGAAGAATTGAGAAAAATTCAACGTAAACAAACCGACATTGGAAGTGGTTGTCGAATTAAGCTTTTGCATAAGTAACGCACCCTTTTAAAAAATTAATAATAAATAAAGTATTACTGCAATATCACCAGCTTGGTCGACTGGTGAGCGAGTCTGCTTGCGAGCGGAAAGACCCGGGTTCGAATCCCGCTGCCGACATGGTTGACGCGGCTAGAAATACGGCATGGGACTTGGGTAAACAACCGAATAATTATCGAAGTAATTATCCGACCCAAGAATGGGCCAGAAGGTTCGTTCCTATAGCCTCATTCTATTCTATATAGTTCTTGAACTCTGCACCTATAGAACTTGTCGAGATACAGTCTAAGGACAGAATAATGATGCCAAATTAAATTAATCGATTAGTAGAAATAGGTAGAAAGCAACACAAATACTCGTATCTTTAATCTTTTTAACCATCATGGTATTATTTTCATTTTGCATATATGATAGCGAGATATTATTTTTGAATATTAATTGCCTTTGAACTATATTAGCGAATCGCAAGGGAAAATAAACCTCACTAGGCCTCCGGAAATAAAATAAAAGAAAATTATGCGAACACAAATTAATTTGTTGTATAATTTAGGAGAGTCTGCAAGGCTCGCCAGTTCCTTGAGAAGTAAATTAAGTTTGCACGAGTAACTTTGTCGAGTAAATTTATTCGGAAAGTTACTTCACATTTTGAATCTATTACAATCAGAACTTTTCTCAAAAAAATTTTATTTCATTTTTAGAGCCACGAGAAAAGAGACGTCACTTCACAATTTAAAAACTACCGTGGTAAATATTCAAATAAAAGCATTGTAGCCGGACATTCACACTGGAATTCGAAAATCTCTAGAATGTATTTATGCGAAAAATAATAAATTTTAGCACATTTCGTGAGGTAAGGTATATTTAAGGTCGTAATCGAACATATCTACGTGAATGAATTCTTTACAAGGAACCATTTTCTCAATCCGATGTTTTTGACGCCACATTTGCTCTGATTCGTGCGTTCTATAATTTGATGAAGGAAGTCCGGCAGGCGACGGAACAGTCAAAGAGGACCTCGGATCTGCAATAAAAACGTGTTTATGTTGCAACTTTTGCAGGAAGTTAACACTTAGCAAATTGAAGGACGACTTTCGTCAAAGTCGGCCAGAAATATCCCGGTGGAGAGAGACGGTGGTCGTGTGAACTACTGGCTTCACGCCAGGCTCGTCATGGGCCCAAGTAAAGGACGGGTCCTTGTCCCAGTGGACAAGTTCTTGTCCCTAAAAAGGGTTCCTTGTCCCAGAGAATTAGTCTTTGTCCCAGAAGAAAGATTATTGTTCAAAAAAAGGGTCCTTGTCCCAAAGGAATTGCCTTGTCCCTAAGGAAGTGTCCTCGTCCCTAAGGAAGTGTCCTTGTCCCTAAGGAAGTGTCCTTGTTCCTAAGGAAGTGTCCTTGTTCTTAAGGAAGTGTCCTCGTCCCTAAGGAAGTGTCCTTGTTCCTAGGGAAGTGTCCTCGTCCCTAAGGAAGTGTCCTTGTTCCTAGGGAAGTGTCCTCGTCCCTAAGGAAGTGTCCTTGTTCCTAAGGAAGTGTCCTCGTCCCTAAGGAAGTGTCCTTGTTCCTAAGGAAGTGTCCTTGTCTCAAAGATGGAAGTCTTCTCCAAAAAGAAAGGTCTTATACGAACCGTGCCTCGTAGGTGCGCTGAGTCTCAGTGCTAAGAAAGACTTGAACTTGGGTTTGAGTTCATGAAAAGTGGAGTCCCTTCAATAATATTGCAGTCACGATTTCTCCTGAAACGGGAGAAAAAACCCTAAAACTTGTTCCAAAGAATATTTTATGGAAACCTCAAGATTGGCGAGGAAACCATTTACTCTATTAATAAAATAAAAAAGGAACATATGAAAGTATTGGCTCTTATCACGAGAAATAATTGACCAACAGTTCGCTGAAGAACAATTCCACTTACCTGATCTTGTCATGGTTTTGTACGAGTTTTGATTTTAAAACGTGACCGTTTAGAGTCTCCATGAAAGCTGCATTCATATTGTCGGTCAACTCACTGCATAAACTTTTTTATTTTATTGAATCATAGTTAAAATTCACAAAATTTACCAATTAGCACATTTAGAGCACGATGCCAGTTTTTTAAGTACCATTTGCAACTGCACATACAAAGTGTACTGTGATGTTTATCGAGGTTTATACTCACTGATTTAGAACTAATTATTGTAGCATAAGATATACAGGGTGGGCAAAAAGTAGAGTTACAGTTACTTCATTATCTGTTTAAGTGCTAACTGTAACCCTACTTTTGGCCCACGCTATGCATACATGTGTGGTGTATATCTCATCTTATCGTCTTAAAGTTATAAGAGATCAGTGCTTTTTGAAATGTTATAATTTTAGGTAAAATAGAATGAATGATTATTTCTAAAATAACGACTGACCACTACAAAAACAATACAAAGTGTAGGTCACACGTGTTAATTGAGGAATTAAATTGAACATTAACGCGATTGAATGAGTTATACTGCTCACAATTCAGAACAAACGAATTCAATATATCTTTTTTTTTTGACATGGAGGCTCACAGCTCGGAAGTCTGGGGGATGACAATTGGCTCGGGGCTCAAATTAATCCATTCTGAATGCTAATGAGCGATTACTCCGAAAAAAGTCAATTTTTATTCCAACGAAACGTTTGGGCTTCAATATAATTTTTTCATTGAAACTTGCACGTTTCATTTCAAATCATAAGGCGAAACGTGACTTGATAATAGTTAATTAAGGTTTTCAGTAATTACTGTTTTGTGTTAATTGTTGTAAGAATTATCGTTACTAGAAGCTTTTAATTGGAATAATTGAACAGGCTTGCTTTCTCAACGCAATGTTAAATAAAAACTGTTATTTAATTCAGATTTATTTATTTCAGGATTGTATTTGAAATTTAGATTATAGCTTTTAACTTTATGAACTAAATTAAACCAAAATAAAAGTGTCCTGTTCTGCATTCAAGTAATGCAGAAATAAATTTTAATTAACCCTAACCTACTCATGTAAATCCTATTTCAATTTTACAATTTTTAATACACTGATGAGTTTCATTTTTTGACCTCAGTTTCTTAGCGAACAAAATCTGGTTCCTAAGGCGAAGTGATTTAGAAGATCTTTGACCTTTATGGATTGCATGAACATGGAAAGTTTGCGGTCAACTCTTAAGATCCATCAGTGAACTTTGCAAATAGATATCCTGGAGCTTAGATTAATGACTCCCCACTGATAAATTGAGAGCATGCAAACACTGGGCAGTGTTCTTAACAGTTTTAAGCAGTTTCTCAGCCATTAATCGACAGCCATCACAAGATATATACTTAAAGGCTCTTGCCTCTCTTAGAGCAGCGGCAGCCATCAGTCATAGACATGGCCAGCAGAAAAAGGTCATGATAAAATGATGATCCTAAAAGCGTAACGATCGGGAAAATGCCAAACTTGGAGTTTTCAATATCGTCCAATACATTAGTGGCTTCATGGAACTTGTTTGGGTATTGAAAACTTCTCCACTGAATATGCTTCGCCAAATACTGTTGCGGTTCACAGGATAGCAAAAGGAGTACGGTAGCTTGAAAATATTCGCCCACATTTCTCTTCACATGTTGGGTATTTAGAAAATGCTATGCATACTTATATATAGGTTAATTGGAAAATTACCGCCATGTATTGTATATTTTAATATTATTTAGAGGGCAGGTAGAAAATGATTTCTAATACATGTAATGTGAACGTGAGGCTAAATGTATGAGCAGTTGTAGTTTTTAGTATCATTGTAACACACTTCGTGTCAATAAAGTATCATTGCAACAAAATTGTTGAATTTCATGAAGATTTTTTTTTCAAAACAGTCGTTTAAACCTGTCATCTTAGTAATGACAAACTTTCTCATACAAACACGTAAGAAAGTTGTGTGCATAGACATTTGTTGCTCTCAGTATTTTCTGGGGAAATTTTACTCAAAAAGCAAGTGAAAGTTTACCTGAAAACTGGATTGCACTCTCAAGCCACCCTGCACCCACGCACAACATTTTGAAGCGACAACAGAAAACAGCTTTTCGACTCTTTTACCTACCTATATAATCGAATATGTATCTCCATCTCTCTTTCTTTCTTTCTCTTTTTGTATCTGTGGGTGTCCGTCCCATTACTTCCTATCTATTACTGAGGAAAAATTATTGAACTGAAATCAGAACGGGTATGCATGAATTACAAGCATTGTATTGTGGTTACCAAAGGCACCGGATCACTATAAAACACGCCATTTGTTCCGTTATTAAATTTCTTCTCTTACACGGCCATGTTATCGTTAGGTAAGATACAAAATGAAAGTTCTATATACGTTAAAAAAATATTTTGATTCTGATGGTACCACGGGTAAAACTGAAAAAGGCAATTATTTCATAGATCCTTAATTTTCTTACTTTTGAATCAAGGAATTTTAACGGGTACCATCTGGGCCACGTTATCGTTAGATAAGATACACAATGAAAGTTTTGTATATATTAATCAAAAAGTATTCATTTAAAACACAATAATTCGTCGTAAATCTTCAATGCATTTATCTTTATAATAATTTCAAATCAGTGAAATCTAAATCGTGGAAATTCCACGGAAACTGGCTAATACTCATATAATCGACGTCTTAGTGACCTAGTCTTGGTATTCTGTCATTAGGCATCACTTTCAAACTTCAAGATACTCAAAACCTAATAAAGTGGAACAAAACCTCTGGTGCCCGTGTAATATGTAAAGCATATTTTTAGCTGGTATTAAATAGGTCTTGACTTTATGAACATTGTTTGTTTATTACACCAGGATTCAATTTTGAAAACAGATCAAATTACATTGAGAGTTGAATGATCGGAGGTATAAGGTATAAAAAAGTTTTCTAACGTTTCAAATTCTGCCGTGAAGTTTGATTCTTCGTAAGTTTTCAAGTTCCCAGCGAGTTAATCTTGATTTCTTTTATAACTCAATCATATGCTTTGCTTTTATACTCGAACCTTTATAACAACAATAATATTCTCTTGTACTGTCTCAGTTGATCAAAAGTAAGCGTACTTATAAAACAAAAAAGTAGAATAAGATGCAAGGTTTTTCAGTCTATTCGCTCCTGTTCTGCTGTCATAACGACTGAGACTTATGATTTACTGGCTACTGATACACAGGCCGCTCATGAATGAATCGACGAGTTGGCACTATGGACTTGTACTCATTTTTGCAGCCAACTCTGAAAGGTAAAATACTGGTATCGCTACCCACTCAAGCTCCATGGAGAAACTTTTGAAGTTTTTGTACAAAATTCCCTTGAAAGAAATAATTTCTAAGGGATTTAGGATATTCTAGATTCGTGCAAAAATTTTGTTTTTTAATAAATCCTGTTTCTAACAACTTTCCTTAAAAGAAAAAAATTATAGCACCTTGTTGTTCTGCTGTTTTGAATCTTTAGTTAATTTTAATTCTAACTTATTTGAAGCAAGTTTTCCAACAAAATCTCCCAGTTTTTTCAATACTTTTTAAGACTGAAAATGTGGTATTTGCTCACATAGTAAATCGTTTTATCTCAATTTTATAGAATTCTTTTAACCTTAATCCTGTTTCTGAAATTCCTAGTTCTAGCATATTTAGCGAGACCCCTTGAAGCTAAAATTGATGCTTCCATCCGCTCACCCTCGCTCGTCACTGCTGTCCAAGTTCAATTTAAATGCAGCTTGCAGTGAGCCTTGCTGTTGAAATTTCCTTTCTCAAAATTTCTTGCGTTTACTTAACAGACCGACCAACTAACCCACAGAAACATCCTGCTTTCAAGGATCTAGGGACAGAGTTCAAAGCATTGAGTTAAGCTGACTCTAAATTTTGATGACTTTGCATCAATAGGAAACATGGAGAAGGCTTGGTCGAGAGCTTGCTGCCGAGTCCTACGAACCTCCTTAAACTTAAATGGGAATTAATTTCAGCAATGATTTAGACAGCCTCGGCAAGCAATCCCGAGTTGCAATTCCAGGCAAATCGACGCTGCGATTTCAGCCTAGCGTGAACGTTGCTTCAAAGTAAAGGATCTGATCTGGCTTGAACTTTTTACTCGGCTATCTCAATGCTATTTAATTTGCTAATGGCTTTCATCAGCTTTCCGTTGGTACATCAGAGACTCTTTAAAGTCTGTACAAGGATCAGGATTATTCCAGCGACTAAATTTGAAAGCACTTGATGTTTGGGACGCTCTCTCGTCAACCAAAAATGGGATCCATTATCATTATGCAAACGACACTATATCTCGCAACTACTGAGACGAACCCGTATTTTTCTCAATATCGCTTCTTTTTTGCTGCAAGTCGCCCATAAACATCTCCGTTAATTCTTCTTTTCATCGTCACTAGTTTAGATTTGGATCAATTCAAGCGAAGCCTAGCGGTGACCTGGTGGCAATGTTGGAGCTTTAAATATTGAATTATTAATGGACGTTCCAATCGTCTATTTTTCTACCATTTCCCACTACAAAAGATGTCGTGTTAGAGTTGAAATTCATATATACTACTTTACAATTAGAATTTTTGAGCCTTACATATCACATTGTTGCGATGTCAAAAGATGTTCGATCTTATTATTATTAGCTACATCATATACGATTCAAAGTAGCCCTCGCGGTACAAACAATTTTTTAAATGCACACTCACTAAAGAAACATGGTAAATATGTACGTCCGAGGATGACAACACATTTTACCGAAGGAATTTAGATTTTAACTTGCATTTCTACAAAAACATCTAAGCATAACAAAATATGTCTTTTCAGGAGCCTACGCTTGCCTTCTGGAAAACTATGTCTTTAGCTTGTTTTAATTGCTTAGCAATATACGCAAACATAAATTTTTGCAGAAATATGTAAGAAGTCTTGCTGTAAAAAGAGTACAGTAAAACAGTCTTACTGGGCACGGATGCACTTTCTTTGCTTCATCCCTCAGCACAAATGCTACGGTTTTCTTGTGTCACGTTTCTAATATTTCCGAGAACGCCATGAAGGCGAATGTTTGAAGGAAGTCGTTTCTCAGGTACTACAGCTTTTTCAGCCACTATTTCCATATCTCTTAACGGTGAAGCGAGAAGAAGAAAGCCATTTAATGGATTTATTTTCCCGTCGCGGGCAAAAATCGCCCAAAACTGGCGAAGATATTTTCAGGCCATAAAATCCTGCCAATAATTACCAAATGTCCTATAAAATTACGCCTAACACGTCGGCTTAGTGAATAGATCTTGCGGAGTCAGCATTATCACGAGGTCTCTTGTGGGGCCGGATCTTCCAGACAAGTCATCGGTCGACGACACTTGGCATCAGGCAATGTCCCTTCAAACCTACGTGGTCGTGGGGCCTTCGAATACGTTGATCAAAGCCTTCTCTCAGTAGGTCACTCCACATTTTTTAATAAATTATATGGAATTAATCTATCGATAAAACTGACAAAGAGCCGAGACGTTAAAATTCAAAGAGTTAAACTGTCGAGAAAAAAGACACACGAACGGTCAAGGTTTTTGTCATAGGGCTATTTGGATGTCTACTAGACAGTGTGTTTGAAAAGTTTTTGCAAGTTTCACAGTCTTAAAACTTCAATTTCTTTTCTTAGTACATTTCAACAGAATACAGCATGCGTAGTATTTGGAAAATGACATCTTTGGGTAATGGTGACGGTAATCTTTTAGAATAGAGTTCTATCCTTACAGAGCATAAACTTTCTTCATCTCGACTGATCACGCTCACATATACGATGATCTGACGAGTATTTACTAATGTCCTTGAAGATACGAGCATGAACTCAGTAGTTGTCTAGTCACTTGTAACTAGCTCCTGCATCTTCCAGAAATTCATTACTGAAAAAAATGATTCAACGTAGACACGTGAAAATTATACCTCAAGTGATGGCTGTAACTTCAGGCATTTACGTAGAATTTAATCATTTTTATAACGGCTGATAACTTAAACCTTAATAATTATTAGTGAGTAATGTTCTCAATCATAATTTTCGACATTTTAATTTCACGCTAAAGTATTTCCGTGACTTGATTAAAGGGAATTTTTTTCTGACATGTTGATCGAGAGTTTATCAATGAATACACCAGAATTTATTTTAACTAAACATTTTATGACCAGCTATTTCATTTCCATGATTGACTGTGGTACATCATTTGCCATATATATAATGTATGGGAGCTCATTTCGTAGTCATGGATTATGGTTTCCAGATTAAAAATTTTCTGTTTTCATCATCACGACGAGGTGAGGAAGTTAAGCTGCGGATGTTTTAATGAGGGAGTTATTAAGCTAAACAATCCTCAACCTTTTTCTCAATACAATGTAGAATATTATGTTACTCTGTGGTCCCACTCTGCAAAAACTAGGAACTTTGTCTCGATACGACAGAAGTTATTGCAAAACATTGTGATCGAAACTTTTACTTGAAAATAAACATCAAAACTTTAAAAAAATCCTGCAGGTAACTTGATTATAGCCTTGATTTTATGCTTTAATTTATTTAAATCAAATAGGCAAAAATGTGGTGGATATCAGTTATTTCCAGTTATTCATGCAAGTTGAACAACAAGGAAAATGACTGTACAAAAACGAAACAATTTAATATCTATTCCTATACAACTTTGCGTGATATTAACAACAAAATACACTGCTGGGTTTTTGTTTCCATTTTGTTTACTCACAGACTTATGACTCAAATGTACATAACTACTCACGAGAGCAATAAAGATTGGAAGTGATATTGAACATAACTGAAATTCAGAGACTTTTGGTTCTAATGTTTTTGCCAATTTTAATATTCGTGTCAATCTTGACTTTAGTGCCAATTTTAGAGCTCCTGCAAAAATTATGAGAGCCTCACATTTCTCTTGGACTCTTGAACAGATTCTCTTAAAACAATAAAACTCGAGATTTTTCAGATTCTTGACGTAAAATAGTGGCAACAGTTTCCGGATATACAAAATGAGCTTCTGAGTTTGTTAAAATACAAAAAAGAAAACATAGACTCATATTTATGTACGTTTTTGCGGAAAGCCAGTCTAAGATAATGTGTGTTTTTCTTTAATAGGTAAATGAAATTGATTCGGTTAATTTCCATCCGTTCATTTGACGGTGAAAAATAACGCTGTTTGTTTTCCATTTTTTCTTGAGTTTTGAAACAAAATTTAAAGAATACTTTGTGAATTTGAAAAATGAGTGATCTAATTCTGTACAGAATATTGTGATGTGATGAATTCTCCATGATTTACCGTGTCTTGTGTAAAGAAAAAAGTCAATCGCATTCGAGCTTTGTTTTCAAGCCACATTTTTCAAATTTTATCACCAGCTTGGTCGACTGGTGAGCGAATCTGCTTGCGAGTGGAAAGACCCGGGTTCGAATCCCGCTGCCGACATGGTTGACGCGGCTAGAAATACGGCATGGGACTTGGGTAAACAACCGAATAATTGTCGAAGTAATTATCCGACCCAAGAATGGACCAGAAGGTTCGTTCCTATAGCCTCATTCTATTCTTATTCTATTCAAGTCAAGCAAAATGACGAAGCATTCAGCGGCAAATTCCAAGTCAAGGCATCACGTTTTAAGGTCTTTACCTCGCGTTTAGCATCCCTTTAAACTGAATAAAGATTACGAGCGTGAGAAACACAAAGTCTCTTTGCCTCATGTGGTATGTATGTTCAATTTCTTTGGTGTAAAGAGCCCTCAAACGCTCAAATAAAAGTCAAAGAGAAACTTGAAGCGTCTTCCGTTTCGAGGGCTTTTGACTTGAATGAACTGCAAATTTACTCAGAGAAATAACTTGAAGTCTCAAGGGAGTGGGCTGTGTGTGTTCTCATGAGTTATGCAATCATTATTAAATAGGCGCCAACGCTTGAGAAATTGAACAAAATGTCGAGTTGATGTGTGAGATGTGAAGGTTATAGAGCGGGGATGATTAGTTACGATCGTGATACTTCCAATGATGGATGTCTAAAACTTTTTCGGTTATCCTAGTTGAATTTGAATAAAAAAGAAAGTAGTATAGAATCACTGTTTCGATTATGGTGACTCATTTTTATCATAAATCGATTTTGCATGCTTAAAGAAGTGATAAAAACGATAAGTCAAACCAGTGCGAATTTGTCGAAACAATCACTGGAAAAAAATCGTAATGATTTCAAAACCTTGCAATGGAAGCTTGTTAATTGAGGATACCGATTTATTTGGCTTTAGTATAATTCATCTTATTATTACTCTTCAACCTGTGCAATCTCATTCCATAGAAATACCTATCAATTAATTCGAATGATTTAATTCCATTTGAAAACTTCAATGAGTTGAAATTGTTGTTTTGTAATAATTAGATGACAATAATATATTTTATCCCAATTAAAATAGTACAACCTAACAGATTAGAACTTATAATCCTGCAACATATCTACCTAACCAGGACGATGAAAGGTTCCAGAGCATAGATTGTTGAAAACTATTATATTTGTAATGTATTGTTTATGATGAAGACGGAAGGCAGCTTTTCACACGAGGTTTTACGAAAAGAATGAAGCATGAGGAGTAGATTCACTTTAGATACTAATAACTGACTGTACTGGTAAAATTATAATCTTTCCATCGCAGAACAATAATTACTAAACAGCGACAAAAAATATTCTGCTGAAAATTGATCAAATATATGTATAATTAATTCACTCGGGAAATATTTACCAAACTCCGGATTCTACAACGAACATTCAAGTATCTCTGAAAAAATTAAATGAATGTATTCTACGGACTCTACTACGAACATTCAAGTATCCCTGAAAAAACTAAATAAATATACTCTACAAACTCTAAAACGAACATTCAAGTGTCTGAAAGAAATAAATGAACATAATTTACGAAAAACACAACGAATATTTTAGTTTTCCTGCAATCCATGAGCTTCTGTGCTTTCAATTCACACTTTAATTCATTGCAATACACACTACGAAACTAGAAAAGTCTTCGTTTAACAATTGCTTTAAAAACTCTTCCTGACAAAACCGCATTATCAATTTTCAAAGTAATTGATTGTTTAATGAATTTTTTCCTGCATTGATTGCAAGGCTGGTCAGAAAAAACTGGATTATCTGGACTCAGATTAAGGTCTTGATAACTCAGACTCACCATGAACAGATTTTTAAGCAATCTGAAATCCCAGACTCATTAATAAATATTGACAAATGACCTCATAAATGCCACTTTAATTGCCAAACGTGATTTATTTTCCGAAGTTTCATTTCATTTTACGTACATGTTTTGGAACATTTGTACCTTGTCGTTTAAAATATCCTTTAAAATAATGCAGCCCATCCAGAAAATCAGTCTCTCACGTGTACTTTTTCTGCTTCAAATATGTGTTCTATTTATCACAGTTAATTTTTAACATTCTGTTACGCAATAATTTGTCGAAATTAAATTCACATGGTTCTTTCTTCAGGAAATTTCATAATGAAGATGTGGGGAAAACGATGTTAAAACATTTACAAGTACATAACTCGTGATGTTGGTTTTATGTATTGATATGATTAACGGCGGCTTTATTAAGAAATCTTGCGCTGTTCTGAGGATTTAGCACTAAACTCCTAACAAAAACTGCAAATTTAGTGATAAACTTTTCCAGATACATGAAAAATTTTGTAGCGAACGCCATGTGATGGTGGTAAAGTTGCAAATAGTTTGCAAAAAATAAGAAGACGGTACAAATATTGTAGTTTTATCCTCCTGCTTTTACTAAAATTGTATTTCATAGATAATATAGCTTTGTTGAGTACTTTGAATAAATTTAGAAAAATTCGAATTAAAAAAAAACAATTTTACGATTATCAAAAAATCATTTTTGGTCAGAGATAAAAGGTGTTGTTTTTCATCAGTAAAGTTTAAAGCTTGAACTAGAACTCTCAATAATAATAAAAGTTTGGTATTATGCTACTCTACCTGAAAACAAAGCATTATTTTCAACGTACTCTAAAATATCCATAATGTGATCTATTTCTTTTATTTCACTGAAAGAATCAAGTCCCGGTATTTGTAGGAAACACAAATGTTTTATTCCCAGTTTGCATCATTATAGCGACTTCAAAGCTCTTGAGTCTTCCCTTGTACGAAAATGTAACAACTCTCATTGATTGAGATACCTCGCTGCGATCGCACTCCAAACAAAAGATGCCATTCCAAGAACAGGGACGGCTGAGTGGCCCTGTTCTCTTTCTAATGTCAACTGTCCTGAACCGATGAGATGTTCCGAGTGATTTCGAATACTACGTCAATGTTTGCTCTGAATGAAACGTCACTGCAAGAAGAGGTTGGTGGAACACAGCCCACTTCAAAAGATCCTGAAAAGAAGCCTCCGTTGGTTCCGTGGAGGATTGCGTTTGAGACCTGTGTTTATATTTGCGGCCGAAATAATGAGGTACGGGCACAAGTCAGGGAAGTCCGGGCAGAATGTTTGGTAAAAGTTGATGGTGTTCGGACCCGTAGAGAATTGTGGCTGAAGGCGAGGCTTATTTGTAAGCATCAAAATAATGAGCTTGAGAAGATCAGATGCATGTATTGCATCACTGAACTCTACATGTTGTATCTAAAGAGAAGTTTGTAACATGGAGTATTTTTAAAAGGAAATCTAATAAGATAATGGAAAAAATTTTCAATGAACTTAAAACATTAAAGAAATCCACAAGGTATACTCTATTTTTTTTAACATCAGCTAAGAGCTCATAACTTACACATTTTCCTACAGACTTTTTTCCTTTTCAAGAAAGTCACTAATGAAAAGCTGTGGCAAAATTTTCTCGATAATTCGTCGAAGAGAAAACATTTTTGCTACCGTTCCTCAATAGAAAATGCTTTTCACGTCGCTCTCATTTTTTAAAGAACACATAATTATAAACTCTTTAACAAAAGAATACTAAAAAGTTAACAAGTTCAGGCCTGAACTCCTCAGTATAACTCCAGAGGCACTTGAGTGTGGGACACATAAGTGCTAAAAATGAATGGAGGAAATACAAAACGAGTTTTAAATCCGCAAGTTAAAATTAAATCGGCTTTAGATTAATTTTGGCCATAACGTTGGTGAAAGACAGCAGTTTGAACACATTTTATTTCGTGGATTGAAAAGAAATAATGCATATAAATCATCGAGAAAACGATTGTAAAATGTTGTAGTCAAATAATGTACAGTTAAACAATTAAACTTTAAGTATTGAACAACATTATTAAGTACCTACATATATAATAGACTTTGTATCTCTCTCTCTCTCTCTCTCTCTCTCTCTCTCTCTCTCTCTCTCTCTCTCTCTCTCTCTCTCTCTCTCTCTGTATCTGTGTGCGTTCGTCCCATTACTTCCTATCTATTACTGAAGAAAAATTATTGAACTAAAATAAGAACGGGTATGCATGTAGTATAAGCATTATATTGTGGATACTAAATGTCCCGATCACTATAAAACATTCAGTTTTTTCCGTTCTAAGTTTTCTTTTATTACACGACCATGTTATCGGTAGATAAGATGCAGAAAGGTTGTTCTAAATAAAATTGATACAAAATATTCATTACATACACAATAATTCGTTGTAAATCTTCACCGCAATCATCTTTATAATAATTTCAAATTAGTTAAACCGAAATCGTAGAATTTCCACGGGACCTGTCTAGTTATGCAAATAAAAGACACCAGACCCAGTATACAAGACACGAGTGACACCTGAAGCCTGGTATACAGTATACACATAAATTACTATATGATATGCAGCTGCAAATGACAGTGTCTGAAGACAATACATGATACCTAGAATACATGATGGCAGAAATAGAATACAAAATAAATAAAATTCAGAATGTGCCTAGGATGCAGAGTCTCAAATGAGGGAGTTCGATAGGAAAATATAGCATACACTAGGCAGTTCCTGTGGAAATTCCACGATTTAGATTTTACTAATTTGAAATTATTATAAAGATGAACGTATTAAAGATTTACGACGAACTATTGTGTTCTAAATAAATATTTTTCATTTATACATATATAGAACCTCCGTTCTGTATCTTGTCTAATGATAACAGAGCCCAGATAGTACCCATTGAAATTTATTGGCGTAAAAGTGATAAAATTAAAGATCTATGAAATAAAATGCATTTTTCACTTATACCCGCGGTACTATCAGAATATGAATATTTTTCTTGAATGTATACAGAACTTCCGTTTTGTATCTTACCTAACGATAACATGGCCGTGTATGAGAAAAAAGCAAATAACAGAAAAAATTGAGTATTTTATAGTGATCCGGTGCTTCTGGTATCCACAATACAATGCTTGTAATACATGCATACCTGTTCTAATTTCAGTTCAATAATTTTTCTTCAGTAATAGATAGGAAATAATGGGACGGACACACACAGATACAGAGAGATGGAGATACATAGTCGATTATATTTGTAGATGATACTTTATACAACGGTCTCAGGAAGCACATGGAATGTAAGGTACAGGATGTTTGAGATACAATATAAAAGTTTGATTGATCTTATAATTAAGAATGAGACAAATATCACATAACATATGAGGTGATCAAACAATCGAAGAAACAAAACTAGTTTGGAATATAAAATAAAAACTCCTTGTAACAGAATTCAACTAAAATTCCTTTATGCCGCTCGAGTTGAAACTTCTGGCTGATAGTAGGGAGCCAGTTGGGGTTAATTCAGGCAAATTATTTGTGTGAAATTGAATTTAGTGCACGTAGCTTCCATTTGAAAGCTGTCTGCAACTAACATCGTAGATCTCAACAGTTATTCAAGCGCAACAGAATCAAAGCCTACGACTAGAAGCTCCAATGAAATTTGAACAAACATTCTAACTGAAGAACTTCTGTTAATGGCCAATGAAATTGTGTTTCTGTGTTTGAGTTACGCGAGTATTTATGTTCGAGTAATGTTTAACACTAGTATGAACCAGTATTAATCACCAGTACAAGAACAAATAAGTAAATACCAGTAATCACCAGTAAATAAAAAAGGAGAACTAGCACAAGAAAAAGTTCAAGACACTGACCTCTGAACCTGCAGAAGACACTAGTTTATGACTTAATATGAGAACCAATGTAGAATCCCATGATCTAGTTATCAGCGAGTGAGAAGTAAATCTCAAGTCTTAAATTTCACATGTAGTCGATGACTGTCCGAACAAGTTATGTTTAAATGGAAAAATTCTGGACACTACTAAAACTGTACTTCCCAGTCTTCAGTAGCACTCATGAATTTATCATCAGCACAAGGCTAAAGAAAAAGTCTTCTCAGTAGCACTAAATAAATGAAAAAATGCATTTTAAATTAAATTTAATGGACATGGGATCAAATGAATAGGGGTTAAATGAATGAGTTTTCTACCTGGAGAATATAATAAAGTTCTACACATTATTTCCTTATATATTTTCCTAAATCACATATTATAAACCGTACATATCTCCCTGAAACACATGCAGTGCATGCTAAACAACTACTTTTACACCTCACTTGGACTGATGGGATTTTCATGGTTCACTGTTTTCGCTCTTATTTTATTAGTTTTAAAATTTTGGAAATTCATTTCAATTTTGGAAGATTGCTGAACGAGAATTTAAATACTTTTACTTAGTTTTGAAGTTTATTAGATTTTCCTCTTTTTAAATTTGGCTTTGAATTGAACGCTGATGGGGCGACATTTGCAAGGTGGCAAACAGAAATTATTTCACTGCTTTACATAAGCCTCTTTACGATGCAGTAGTCTGACCATCAGGTCGAAAACGTGGAATGCATTTCAACGGTACCCAGAGAAACATCGAAACAACATAGATCAAACGAATTTGTGTTCTTTTGCAACTGAAAACCTTGCAGGTCTCAACAATTGTATCTTCACTTCTGACGACGAAACTTGAGTGAAAGCACTAGCAAATCTTTGAAATTCGGGTCTGGTCTCTGAAATGGGGTAAAATCATGCGATTGCAAAGGGCTTTATTTCAAAGCCAGAGAAGCTGCAGTAAATTTTCGCTATATTGGTCAGTTGAAGGCTTACAATCAAGGAGCAGGATCATTTCACGCTTTTCAGGGGTCTCCGACTGAACTTGTTTGATGCCTTCCAAATAGAATAACTTCAAAGGTTTCTCAGAGCTTCGACCAATTTAGATCCACTTTCCCACTGAGTCCTGCCGAGTCCTTCACTCTACACTCAGTTCACCAGGCTCCTCCCCCTCCCCTCTGAGGAGACTTGGCACTTGGTGGTGCCAACTGACGTTCAAGTCTTCGACCCCTTCCGGCGAGATATCCTTTCATTTCATTTAAATTACATTGTTTGAGGAAAAAGCGTTCCACTACCGTGAAAGGTTAGCCCCGAGACTTCTATTCTAACATGTTCAACGGTCTCGTGTTTTCGTAGATCTAAATTGGATTTCTTGAGTAGGAGCGTTGCACTGGCATGCAGTGTTAAAATTAGTTCAATAACAGCCCTTTCAATGCGTCTTCACGGATCGATATTTTACGACTTGTGTTTAACTTGAAATGTTTGAATAAAATATATTTCAATTAGAAGAAGCGTTAACATCAATCCAATCGTTCGCTGTATATTACTGATAAATGCCTTGCCTGTGTTTTGAAGCGTTGTGTTACTGAAAAAGAAGCTTCACATTTCTTGACAAAGTGATGAACAGTGTAGTTTTTGGATGGGGGCTTTCATAATCATTTTTGCATTTGCTTTTATTGATTGAATTACTACGAGTAAAATTTCATGACGACTTGTATGGAGTTATTTTATTCTTTCTGTGTGTAATGTTTCAGTTTAAATTACTTTCTCATAAATTAAAGTTATGCATGCATCAATACTCTACAGCAGCTCATCAACTTTCTTCAACACGCTTTCAAAGTTACAAACTTTTGCATTCATTCGACACGAGTCTTTCAGTTCATTTCTTTTAAAGCATCATGGGAACCTGATATAGTTTCATTTTCTATTGCCCTTATGATAGAAATTTGATTAGTTGTGTCCAACTTGTTTATAAACTTCTTTCACTGGGAAGGTCAACCAGATCATAATAAAAATGGCCCAGCTAAACCTAAAATTTCTGCTTAAATATACAAATACGAGTAAGTCTGCAGTTTTCTGACACACTCAGAAAACGAACTTCTCTACTGTTACTTTCTGTAACGGGAATTTTTTTTTAAAGATTATCAAAACTTAAGCAGTTTTCGAGATACCTACTGGCAAGGTGTGATGAATGTTTATTTTGTGGAGCGTCCTCATACATTTGCTCAAACCTATATTACATTATAAACATTTTTTTAGATTCCAAAAATGGTTCGGGAAGTACAGTTCAACTGTCAGCTATAGATCCAAAACTCTCGTTACAACTATTTCTGGACAGCATTGCTTGGTTGATAAAATTTTTTAATTTTACCTTAAATATTTAGTTAATTATCGTTTTCAGTCACACCTTCATTTTATAGAGCAAATACGTTGCTGATAATTTTTCTTTGAAAAAAGTAAACTCGAACAATTTAGAACAAACAAAGTAGGATTTCAGGATTTCTGAAACTTAAAGTTCGTGACTCTACCAAATGAGAAGAAAGTTGATGTTTGTATACCAAACCACCAACTTGGTCGACCGGTGAGCGAACTCGCTAGCAATGCGAGAAGACCCGGGTTCGAGGCCTGCCGACGCGGTGGTCAGTGTGTGTATGACTATCGCTTGGCTAGAATTACGGCATGGGACTTTAGTACCAACCCAAGAATGGGTCAAAAGGCTCGTTCCTACCACTTTAGTCTATTCTATTCTATACCTTTGGGGCTAACGGTGATCTTGACTAGTGAATACAAGACCCATGAGGCCTGCTGGAGCAGGGTAGGATATAAGTAAGGTACATCTGCAGGTGCAGGATTGTCGGTAGCACTGCTACGCTAGCAGCACTGGCACGCTGAATAATTAAAAGTATGTTGTTTCTAGAATTGTTGAAATTTATGTCCCACCTTGTACTTCACTGTGTTAATTCCTAGTAGGAGACTGGGGAAAACAGAGGTGTGAGGAATTTCCTACAGTCGTATTTACTACTAGGATGTGTCCAGGGAAAATGTCAGTGTACATAAAACTCAGCATATGCACCGCAGAGTCATTTTTGAATATTATATTTCGCGATCAACGTATTAAAAATCAAAACTGACTGTCATGAGTTTGAAAATTACAACTAAGAACTTGCAAAACTTTGTAACGCATTAATAATTTAATTGCAATGCTTCTCATTATGTCAACGAATTACTGAAGAGTGAAAG
Organism: Trinorchestia longiramus; assembly: GCA_006783055.1. NCBI lineage: Eukaryota > Metazoa > Arthropoda > Malacostraca > Amphipoda > Talitridae > Trinorchestia > Trinorchestia longiramus. Next base: position 61,531 of record VCRD01001148.1, on the reverse strand, counting down.
AGTATGGTCAACAAGAAGCAAAAAATTCGAGTACATTTTACCTAAAAGCTTGGCCTTTCTATCATGTGTTTCAAAAAAATTATACGAAATTTTTTACCTAGATCATCACCTGACTGTCCAAACTACATTTTGTTCACAGTCAGAGTACAAAAATAGCTTCTAATGAGAGTACGCTTAACTAAACTCAATCTGAACATGCTGACTTCAGTGTCGTTTTCCACTTTGAGTTTTATGTTAAATTTTCCATCTCGCAACCCAGTTACATAAAATGTTACATTTACTATCATCGAACAGAAAATAAAAATTAATTTTGCAAAACTGTCTTGAATATCATTGATGAAATAAAATGTATGAAATATTTGTTTTTTGAAGTGAAAAACATGTGCTGTATGCTTTTCTTTGTATAAATAAAGACCAAAACTTGGCAGCTACTCGTTAGAGTGAAGAACACGTCTTGGCAGCTTCTCGTTGAAGTAAAGAACACGTCTTAGCAGCTACTCGTTAGAGTGAAGAACACGTCTTAGCAGCTCTTCGTTAGAGTAAAGAACACGTCTTAGCAGCTCTTCGTTAGAGTAAAGAACACGTCTTGGCAGCTCCTCGTTAAAGTAAAGAACACGTCTTAGCAGCTCCTCGTTAAAGTAAAGAACACGTCTTAGCAGCTCTTCGTTAGAGTAAAGAACACGTCTTGGCAGCTCCTCGTTGAAGTAAAGAATGCGTTTTGGCAGCTCTTCAAAACGAAGAACATGTTTTAGACACTCTTTACTAAATAAAGAACATGTTTTGACCGCTGTTCATCAAAATGGAGAGCACGCTTTGGCTGCTCTTCATCAAAATGAAGAGCATGTCGTGGTGGCTCTCTTCGTTGGTCAAAAATAAGCAGCGCGCCGTGGCTCTCTTGGTCCGTTTAACTGGTCGGGCGGTGGCAGATTGTGACCGTCTAAGTTCAACATGCATTCCGAATGCTAGAGAGGAGATTTTGGTTGCGGTGTCTCCTCCAGGGGAGCCCTGTCATCCGGCAACTTTTTAAATATTCAGCAAAAAGTCAGGAAGCAGAGCCCGTGGAAACTAGGTGGTCGTTCTAGCGCTGTAGGGACTCCGAACTTCAGTTTGTTTGCTTATCAAAGAGGAGGGAAGCTGCCGCAATGTTGCTGCAACGAAACGGACATCCCCAATGCAGATGTCACGGCAACACAACAGATTTTTCTATTGCAGATGTTGCTACAACAAACCGGACTCCGCAGATGTTGCTGCAACAAGATGAACATCCCCAATGTAGATGTCACGGCAACAAAACAGATTTTTCTATTGCAGATGTTGCTACAACAAACCAGAGTTCGGCGAATATTACTGCAACAAATTAAACTCCCCAAAACAAATGCTACAAGAAAGCAAACTTTCACAAAGCAGATGTTGCAGTTACAAAACGGACTTTCGATAGTGTTACTGCAGCATCATGTGGTAGGGACTATGGAAGCCGTCAAAAACTGATGCTGATTTACCCGTTTGAATCTTAATTTTGAAGAAAAATTGATTGATGAGTTAGGAATTGAGTGATGAATAAATTGTATAAATAAATTTCAGTAACCTTCTAAGAAAAGAATTCTTTAAAAATATCGTGATTACAAGTGCAGAAACATGCAAAATTTATTCCTAAGAAATATGTCTTAAATACACATCTTGCACAATTTCATGATCACGAATCATGCACGCATACTTGTCGTTTTTCTAGAAAAATATTTATGGGACAAAAAATGTTTTCCTGCTGGTGTTTCCAGGAAAATGTCACGCTGAATGATACTACACGACGCAAATGTGCAGTAAATGTTAAATTTTTTCCTTCGAAAGCAGAGTTTTATGTTGAAATGATGTCACTTGATCTTGGAGAAACATTTTTTTAAATGATGTTAAGGAAATCTGATCTTATTTATAGAAATAAGACAACTATCAAAGTCATTTAAACACAAAAATAATGTTATTTATTTGGGGGATAGGGAACTATGAGTTAATCATGAGAATAGTCGGAAGTATAACAAGTTTATAAGTTTATAGAAGACAACTAATTAAGATACATTTAAAGTTAAGTTTAAATTTTAGAGTATGAATTACAGAATTGAAGTAAAAACATAAAATTATTAGTAGAACATAGGAAAAAACTACATTAATTAAAAACCAACAGAATGGAATGGCAACCAAGGAAGGAAGGTGCATGGTATATCAATAAAGTTATTTTTAGAAAATGCAAACCTAATATTTCAGCGAGTCAGAGTTTAAGCAATTGTCATTTTAGTGAAAACTAATGGGAACATGGGCGCTCAAAAATATTATAACATTTTCAACGACTATGTCTCATTATAATTTTCCAGGTAAACCAATAACAACCAAAACGCTGAGTTGCTTGCATTGGCAGAATATCTTACTCAAGATGTACGACAACATCTCCGTATATTTTTAGCCGTCTAAATGCTACGATTTGTTTGTACTGACCTTCCTGTACGTAGGAAAAATTTATGATTATTTCATGCATAGTTTCCGCGTACATTAGTAACATTAGCAAGCACAAGCTTGACATAAGGGACCCTTACTGCAATCACGGCCTCGCAGTCACAGCAGACATACTGCTTTACTAAGTTTCCAAAGAGGCTTACTGAACTCCTAGCAGTTCATAATAATATAGCCTGCTCCTTACTTCCCATTGTCACTTCCTTGGCAGCTATATAATAAGGCAAACGGGAATTATTTATTCGCTCATACCATAGCCCTTAGATCGGTGCCAGTTTTGGTAGAAATATTTGCGATGATCGGAGGTTTGATCATTTTTCTAGCAAGCCTGAGCCTCTGAATCACCTTGTAGCACATGGATTTGTAGCTAAAATTTGGCGCCGATTCCTGCCTGAACCCGTATCTTTAATACGCGATACTTCTGTGGCACAAACTCACGAAATTTCTCAACCTTAAGCTAGCGATGAAAACTTTCTGTGTATTGGGAGATAATTAAATTAGAAACGGGACCGGCGCGCTCAAAATGATGTCTTACTTTTAGGGAATACATTGTTAGAAGGACAATACCTGCGAAGGAAAAACATTTTAATAAAGTGACGTAAATGTCTGTGGATGACAGAATTAATTAATGATGAAACTAGGGCGTCATGTTAGGGGAAACTTTACTGATGCTGAGCATTTTTATGGAATTTAATAAGATGACGTTTTCAGCAGATGCTCTGACATTTTTTAAGCGAGAGAACCTTCAGATATTTTGTCATCTAACCTTAGCTGAACATTGTTTTTATCCATATTTGGGTTATGTTGTGTTCAATAGAAATTTCTATTTTCAAGCTGACGTTGGAACAAAAGCTTCAGGTTCGGTCAAAAAGTTTCTCGACATTCTTCATCGGTTCACGTTTCGGCCATTCTGCCTTGAACGTGAATGCAGGAAATTTATGATCCTGCGATTTTGTGAAGACAGTCTTCAAAATCTTCACGTGTGCTCTGTGTGCACTCAAAGTACAATTACGAAAATAATTAAGTAAATAGTTTTCCTCTTAGTTTTTGGTAGTAAATTTTATCTTTTTATTCAGGCTCAAACATTTCTAGTATAATGGAAGGGTATGAGATTTCATTTCTAGGAAAAGTTTGAAGAAATTCTGTAATATAAAAAAGTTAAGGATTAGAAAGTTTAAGAAATAAAGCTTATTTTTAACTGTGTGTACCAAAAGTCAAATTTAAAGAAACTTCCAAAACTTGGAAAAATGGAGCGGAGGGAGTAAGTACCGAGTACGTTATCTAATGTTAATAAACTAAGAAAATACAGAAGGACTTAAAATAAGTAAAACGGTATTTTATTACACAATATTTATTGGTGTCTGTTTACCAATCTAGAGTAGACTCACCTGTAATCAAAGAAGTTTGACTCATGCATGCAATAATAAACAGAACATCCATCTAATCTAAACAATTAGAATTCTAAATACCAATAAAAATAGCAGAAATACAATTTCGTTTTACTTATTTTCGATTTCACACCGAATTCCGAGGTTATGTCATAATTTCTGGCAACAAGTGATTTTCATATACAATTTAAGTTTGAAATTAAAATTGGAGAAGTCAGGTTTAATGTTTTTTACTGAATTGACATTCGGATGCTAGTATGACTTTGAAAGACAACGACGACTTATTTTATCATATTTCCGATCCTAATGCCTAGAAATACCTTTAAATATACGGATGACAAGCATGAAAATATACTAAAATAATGTTTGCTATAAAACATAGCTGAATTCATACTCTAATCCATCATTTTTATGAATATAATAATCAAGAATAATCCAGTTTGACAAATTAGTCAAAATGACCAATTTTGTCTCCTAACAATCACTTTTAATATCAACTGTTGCTGCCAATAGTCATTAAGATAAACAAACTGCTTCCTCTGGTCAAAAACAGTTGGTGCATACAATTTTTGATGTTGATCAGACCATAAAATGAACTGTAAAATAATTTTAATTATGCATAACGATGCGTAAAAATTTTACATTATGTCACGTAACAAAATTTACAATGCTTTTTCCCAATTTTTTGAGGAATGATTTTAGCTTTGCACACCTTGTGGGGAACACAATCCGGACAAAAATTATAACACAGAAAATGTGTTACATTCATCAAAAAATACCAAAATAACAAAAAAAACATGTCAACATTTAAAAAAAATTACTTTTTGCATTTATTTACTAAAAAACACACATTTTCACCATGCTTCAATATTACACACAGTTTTTATCATAAATTTCAACATGGAAAAGATAGTTTAATTCTGTAGTTTACGATGCGCCAGAGCATAAAATGGTATTCAAAGTCTCCATTCAAGCTTTTCATGACCTTCATTGGCAGAAAGTACTTTTTATTTGCCGCCGCCGGCGAGGATTGATTTTGCACGACAATGGATCTCGAAATCATTCTACTCGTTAGAATACGCAGCTGCGAAAGTGTGCTCGTGTGTTTTAATGCGGACGCACTTCTATCAAGAAGTGAACCATGATCATTCATAAAATTAATCATCCTTGCCTTCCATATTTTAGTTTGAAATCGGCAATTTATGAAGAATTTTTTAGATCGGGACCAACTTTAAGCGATATAAGATAAAAAACAACGCCGGTTCACACCGGTTGATACGGTATCACTAAAAAAGCTATACGGCACTACTCACTAATGTTGTTTAGTAACGTAAGCCCTACGCCAAACAAATTAGTGCATAATGTTATTAGTGCATAATGATACACTTCATTATGAGAGGAAAACCGTACCTGTTCGTACATTTGCCGTATTGTAAGAGGTAAACGAAATAGATCTACGGTAAAAAGTGATTGCGTTTGTTGCAGTATGAGAAAAAAGGGACTGCGTTTGTTGCAGTATGAGTAAAAAGTGATCGCGTTTGTTGCAGTATGAGTAAAAAGTGATTGCATTTGTTGCAGTATGAGTAAAAAGTGATTGCATTTGTTGCAGTATGAGTAAAAAGCGATTGCGTTTGTTGTAATCTAAGTAAAAAGTGATTGCATTTGTTACAGTATGAGTAAAAAGCAATTGCTTTTGGCGTAGCATAAGTTGAAAGTGATTGCATTTATTGTAGTATAAGTAAAAAGTTATCTAGCTGGAGGCACTGTAGTCTGTAATCAATATATCATCAAACCTTACTCCTGTTGATGACTAGAATTTAAATTAGTAAAAACGTCATCGTTCATGTAGGGAGCGCCTGTTCTTTGTTGTTTAAAAAAATTGGCAAAAACATTGAAATGAAACATTAGTTTTGGGCTGCAAGTTTCAGTCCTGTGCATCCAGCAGCCCTGTGATTGCATGTTGCAGTAATGATAACCATTTAAAATTTAGGTTACCCCTCATTTCGAGTCACTTAGTAGATTGCACTAGCAAAACTCGAAGAAATGCAAAAAATAGAAAGGCCAGGAGGGTCTGAGGTCCAAAAGTCGTCTCTATATATCTCTTCCAAAGACCCTTCTTAAAAACTTTGAAACTCGCCGTGTAAATCTTGGTCCACTTGCGTGCCTCGTACGAATATTTTTAATTAAATTTTAGACACCAGCATGAGGCATGAAGGTCAAGCTGAGCCTTCCTAAAATGACTTCAATTTGCAAGAGCTTTTTGTCCTGCTTGTATTTTAGGTGCAAAATTAAGGATGAATTAAAATGGAATTTTAAGGATGAGAGTAAGGAAAAAGATGGGAATCCTCGTAATTAAAGTGAGCTGTGGTGCTTCCACTTCCTCTATGACGGTGTAAAAACGCCCATTAAAAGATGAGCAAAAGATGACCGTGACTGCCACTTCTACAAAGAAAACGCATGAAATGCAAGACCTTGGCTTTGACTTCGTTGAAGAAACGCAATAAACGCTAGACCTTATCTCTTTCTTTGGGGAAAACGCAAGAAATGCAATATCTTTGTTTGAATTTCTTGAAAAAAAACGCAAGAAATGCAATACCTTGGTTTGACTTTGTTGAGGAAAACGCAAGAAACGCAAGACCTTAACTCTGACTTTGGTGAAGAAAATGTAAAAAATGCAAGCATATAACTTGAATTTTTTTCAAAATGCGGGAAAAGTAGGAAACCAGGGTTAATGGTTGTGAAAAAATAAGTGGATAATAAAAATTCTGTTTAAGCTTTTTCGAAGAAAATTGAATGAAAAATGCAAAAAAAGTTTTGTTCTGATGAAGAGTGGGGAATTTGAAACGTAGAATGCAAATTCTAGTCAGTGAGATTTTGCCAAATGGAAATTAATATCAATATATCTAAGCATATTTACAATTTATAGGTTGGGATACTTGGTTGTGCCCCGGATATTAGAATAGAGCATTTTACTTGAAATCAATAACTGTGTTAATTCGAACGGACTTTATTAGCTTTTTCAGACGAAACAGCCAGTTGCAAAATCTCTTATTGATATTAAAATAAATTTTAAGTTTCCTAGGTTAAAGTTTTAGACCTATTACATTCTCTTCGCCTTTGTGTCGGATATTGACAAAATTATTGTTGTATGATTCGGGAATAATTATTGTTGACTAATGTTGGTGTAATTATTTTTAACTGATTCTGGTATAATTATTAGTGATCAATACTAGCATAATTTGACTAATGCTGACAATCATTAATAACTAATACTGGTATTAATATTACTGACTAATACTGTCATACTTAGTACTGACTAACACTGACAATCACTATTAACTAATACGGGCATAATTATTATTGAAAAAAACACAATCTCTCCTGACACCAACTCCCGATCACGGCGCTCACTTTACGTCGACCGTATTAAGTATTCTATGGTATTTCTATTATAAAGTCACTGTATTAGCATTATTAAACCGTATTAAGTATTCTAGGGTGTTTTCTTTTATAAAGTTACTGTATTGGTATTATTAAACCGTATTAAGTATTCTAGGGTGTTTTCTTTTATAAAGTTACTGTATTGGTATTATTAAACCGTATTAAGTATTCTAGGGTGTTTTCTTTTATAAAGTTACTGTATTGGTATTATTAAACCGTATTAAGTATTCTAGGGTGTTTTCTATTCTAAAGTTACTGTATTGGTATTATTAAACTGTATTAAGTATTCTAGGGTGTTTTCTATTCTAAAGTTACCGTATTGATATTAAACCGCATTAAGTATTCTAGGGTGTTTTCTATCATAGAGTTACCGTATTAATATTATCAAACTGTATTAGTATTAAAGCTACCGTAGTAACATTAAATTAGTATTATTATTATTAAATATTAATTTTTATCAATATATATGATTGGTTTTTCATAAAAGATTGTTCATTTGGTCCAATTGAATCTTTTGTATATTTTAAGCGATAAATTTTCTTTGTTCACGTATCAAAACTTGAAGAATGAATTTAGAACCATGCCATTTATCACCTAGTACTGTAGCATACTGAGTTTTATTGAGCACCCGAGTGCAATATTATTCAATGTTGATTCGAATAAATAGATGCGTTGTTGCTATCAATGAAATTAATTCATGCACACGAGAAGCACTTGACTTCTGTGTCCCTGAAATTTTTTATTATTATGATGAACCACAGGAAAGTTGAAACTTAGCCTATTAATAGCCATTTAGCATGAAATAAACAGAACAAAGAACAAAATTTCTCATACTTTTGACGCGGGCTCCTTCACATGACGCGTGATCGACAGAATTCCGGTCCCGATGTGACGTTGGTTTAGAAATCGCTCTAAGGCGCCTTTGTCAGTCACCGTTCTCCAGTCAATAAGGCCAGAAGCAGAGCAAATAAGTCTATGCAAATAGAGATATAAACTTCAAATACAGGCCCATGGTAACGGCCTCAGGATAGAGCATTAGAGTACAGCCGAATCTAAAGACGCTTCCTGGTCTGCCTAAAAAATTGAAAAATGGTGTTTGAGGAGTGGCTCAGAACGTGTCTAATAACAAAGGTTGTAAATACTTGAAAATAGTTAATTCTAATATTATTTAAACGCACGACGCTCGTATTAATAATTGAAAACATCATTCAGAATACTAGTCTGATTTTCATGCTTATTTTCAGGTATTTTTAACATTTTTTCTTACTTTCAAAATTTTAAGTCTTGTTAAACCTGACCAAGACTAACCAAGTTTGAAAGTAATCACTAATCTTTACCTTACTGGGAATTTTAACCTTCACTATCGTAAATCTTCACTTTAGTAACTTTTCATAACTTAAAATCATCTCAGAACACCCTTTTTAAAATCACATACCATAACCCAACTTAACGAAGCATTAGCTGCTTGGCTTTAGCTCTAAAACAACCGTAAACTATCAACCATTTAACATTTATGATAACCAAGACTGGTAATGATTTCTTCTGTGTTTCAAGGCACCCTGCATAAGTGACCTTTGCATGAGGCTGGCAATCCCCAAACTTTAAATTTTCCTTTTTTGCTGATAACCAATAATGAAAATACAATATTTTCAGGTTTTGAAAAATAACTCTAACAGTGTTGCTACAGTAACATTAATCATGAGAATAATAAGAATGATGATAACAATGTTACAATGAATAATAATGTTCCTCATAACAAAATAGTAATCATAATAAATAAATAACAATGACAACATTACGATGAATAATAATTTTTTGCTTAAAAAGTTAAGGTGGAGAAATTACATCGCATACTCTGTGTGTTGTGTTATCCAGAAACTACAGAATCTGGGCAATGTAAATATACTGTGCGGCTACATAACTTTCTTTTTTCAAAGGCAGTTCTTTTAAAAAAAAGAACTTATGTTGTTGCACCCTGCATTCGTATATTGGAGCACATATTCGTTGCAAATACCAGACCAAACAATGGAAAAAAGGGAAAGGATTTTAAACAGAATTTCGCGTTTACTCAAACATTTTCTGTTTCTCTAGTTCTTACGTGTAAGACAGCCGATGTTGGGGAAGTTGGTACAGGGGGAGGAGCTGCCAATTTCTCTTTCTTCCCCCCTACAGGGGGCGGTAAAATGATTGACACATTTGTCGATTTCATCAATGCAAACAATAGCAAGAACAAAAAAAAAAACAATTTTTTTAAATGTGCATCGAATGTTACTATGTATGATTTTTTCTTTTCGTAAATATATTTTTTGACATTAACTCTACTTTGCTTTTATTGAACCTAAAACTGTTTCAGGTCATTTTCCCGCACCAGACCATTGATAGACGGTTAATGTCATTAATTTTTCATACATAAACGTGAATATGAACAAGTTTCGGTTTCAATTAGTCAATATTCTAGGTCCCTGCACACACCATTTTGAGTCACGAAGACATTTTTACTCTCAGTTTGTCTGTAATGTTCGGACGCAGGAGTGTCATAATGACTTTCCAGTCTTTGTAATATGAATAAGCATCATCCAATACAATTAGTTAAAAACACATCGATGAGATGGACAGCATATAATACAGACTCTTTTCCGCATGGATGGAGCTCCACGGGGGAAATTAGAAACTCTTCAGACGTAAAGTAATTGCTGCTAACAGTTACATGGACGCTGTATTTTTCTTCCTGTCTCCCAAGATGCGTTCAGATGGAAGCCTAACTTAATGTTTGCAGTGAACAGAAGCTTCAAAAATTGTTGATAAGCGTACATGGACTTTCATTTCAGGGAATCGTTTGGCCAACCCTGAAGAAGGTTTGAACCTCGCTTTGGAAACACGAGAAATGCCTGGATTCTCTTATGCGAAGACTATATGCATGGCGAGATGAACTGAGGAGCGGCATTCAAAAGACGTTTTCAGAGTTTTTCGGCAGCGTTGACATTTCGTCTTTTTTATGGTTTTTACGGGCAAAATTTCCAAGGAGAAGACAAACACGGTAGTCGCCAGGGGAAGTCCGGAGTCTAGAAGAAATGGTTAGCTAATTAAAAGAGTGTTGGCTCAGTCTGTTGATTCTAAAGCAAGAGGGAAGCCTTGGAAACGTAGCTCTAAAATCTCTCGAGTGGAAGCACAAAAAATTATCGTAGTATTAAACTGATGAGATGTGCACCTGTAAATAATGGATTCACTTGACTAATTGGACATCCAATTCCCTCTTTCTTGAAATGTTTAAACAAGTGGTAGACGTAGATCAATTCATTAACTTCTGAGTAGAAATGCACAAAAGACATAGTTTCTTATCCCCTCGTTAAAAAAGTTCTCATTGCTTTGAAAGCAAGTAAGAAAATATATTTTCTTGGTGGTGTGAAAATGACGTTGCTTACGATGATTAATCTAGGTGATAAACAAAATCTTAAGGAAAACATACCGGTAAAAGCAGTATTTTACGTTGATCTGTACTACTTATATAACATTTGAACGTAAGTCTGAATACATGGGCTGATAGTTTTTATTTTTGTGTTTTCGAACATGATAAAAAATTGAGATGATAGTTCACGAGTTTCATATAAATTTCCTCGTAAGTTTCGTTACAGTTGTGTCCATAAATGAATTTATTTCTCTTAAAGAACGTATTTTTTCGAATAAGATATTCTCAAATTGTGAATGCGGCTTACTTGTTTTTAATTGTACACAGACGATGCTTTCAGTTCGCAGGGAATGTATTTTTGGAAAGTTTTCCAAAATTTGTGAATGCTCTCAGATCAGTAGGTTTTCATTTTATTTTAGGTGTGGATCTCTTAGTTCTAAGAAATAACTGATATTCGATGAATACTTTAAATTGAATTAAATTCAAAGTTTGTAAAAATCAAGTAGAAATAATTTTCACTTTATAAAAACCAGGCGACAACAAGAAAGTGCTTCACTGCAGAAACTAGTTAAATTTTACATATCAGGATATATATGATTAACAATACATCATCAGGTATTCAGTGGAAGGTATTGGGAAAATTCCATCTTTCTAGTAGTGCACTGTACATACATTACACCAAATACTACAACAAAAAACTGCCAGAAACTTTGATGCAAATTAAGGGTCATGATTCGTGAAACATGGTGTCAAATAAACATTTCATGTAAACGCATTTTTAGATTTAGAAAGACCACAAGTATTTTCTAAAGTCCTACAGCTAAAAACTGCCAGAAACCAGTAACAAAACTACAAATCTAACAGACATTGATCACCACTCTTGGGATAATTGGTAATTCAAATACAATACTCGCATTAACATCCATGCGTATATTAATTTTCTATCACTGCATCAGCGTTATTTGTGTCTAGACTCATGCATATAGAAACTATAATTACATACATTAGTGAATGATGGACAACTGTTAATAAATATAAAAAGTACGAAGACATAAATTAGTGAATGACAGATAACTACTCATAAATATAAAAAGTATGAAGACATGAATTAGTGAATGATAGATAACTTCTCATATATATAAAAAGTATGAAGACATGAATTAGTGACTGATGGACGGCGGGAATAATAAAAAGCGATTGCTGATGCTCTGTATGAAAGGTATACAAATAATTTGATAATTATGGTGTGATAATTTAGCATAATTTGATATTCATATCGCATATCCAGTGACATTATCCAAGGAAAGACTGGAGCGTGTTAGAAACACAGAAACCTAGTCATAAATATGTGAAATCTAGTTATATGATCTCTATTCATAAATATATGTAATCTAGTTATATTAAATCGAGTTATACATAACTATGTTACCAAATACGAAAGCGTATAATAAAACAAATGGACGTGAAGGACTGCAAACAGCTGTAGTGAAACTCGAACAAGAATCACAGCGAGAGATGGTGGCCGTGCAGTGAATAAAATGGAATGCTATGCAAGTAGACTTTGAAAATTTTGTGAACTGTTATCATTAATTTACGTGGCTATCTTATCGTAATTTTCATTCACGTTGCAACTTTTAATTTTGCAACAAGTTAGAGAAGAGAAATCATATGGATTCCTCAGGCAATCAACTCCATGCGCCGAGAAGAACTAGGGAGTGCAGCGCCAGGTGAACAATAGTATGTAAATGCAATTGAAGAAGGGAACAGAAAATTAATTTGAACATTTTACTCCGTCGGACAAAGAAAATCAGACTGTGGAAGGCTGATCACATAGATGCAGTGTCAACGAAGTAGTTTGTTTTCTAAATGGGGAAAAGTGGTACGTACACTGTGTGGTATAAATCTGATACATTTGTACGTTTAATGAAAGGAAAATAGAGTAGAAAAAGAAAAATTACTGATAAATAACAGTATGAAGTAAAATAACATTACTTGTAGATTTCAAAAATAAACAAGTAACTTTCGTGCTGTACTACTATGGTGCTTTTATTGAACCGATGAATGCGTTATACTATTTTACCCCACCCAATACCTTGAAAAAATTCAGAAAAGAAAAAAGATTTTCAGTACAGACCCATGTTCATTTCGAGACTGCCTACGTATCTCAGCTGCGTATATACTGCAAATCAATTGGGCAGTAACCTATTCTCGAAACCTTTCTTAAAAAAACAGACCATTTGCGACTCGGAAAAGGATTTTACCAAATTGAATTCACGCAATTTCAAGGGGCTTTTTCGACCGAAAAGAGGAGCAATTTATCGGTTCCAGTCAAAGATTAGGACTAGCACGACAAGACTCGAGTGTCGCGTCCAGACGTGTAGGGAAGAGGTTCAAACTAGCAAACTTTATAGAGGCGTCTTATTCGGCAAGTTGGAGGCTCCATTTCAGACCGAACTGAGTTCGAATTTTATTTGTCGCCTGAGCACATCGCTTCCTTAACAGCTCCAGTCGGCCGAATTCCTACCGCGCCATTCTAGGGTAACGTTTTTGAAGAATTCCGGATAACTGATAGCAGTGAATTCAGGGTAGAACTTGACGAGAAATTCTTAGTGAGCAAATTGCGGCGTATTGTTTGTGAAGAATACAAAATACGCGGCCCGAGCGACTTTAGGGGAAGGTGTGGGACGACCTAAACGGTAGTTTAAAGATAAGGATTTTTGATTAGAGTTTTGGGATTTTGGCTAGCGCTTCTGTATGACTACCGGTCCCATATTGCCTGAAATTTATTATAGCTTGTACAGAAAACAAGTTTAAGAAACGAGTGACTTTGAATTAAACGCTGGTAATAAATTCTAAAAAAAAAACAAATAATGTTGATGTTGGCTAACAGGTATGAAGAGTGTAAAGGGATGCACTGAGGAGAATTCTGTGGCCAGAATTGAAACAACTAATTATAAAACTAAGTTCATCATGAGCAAAACCTTCGATGACTTTAGTATGGATGACAAACTTTTTCACAAGTTAGGATAATTTTTTTTAAATTAACACAAACTAAATAAATGGAAATGTAGGGTAATTGCATAGTTAATGCCGAGAAAGTACACAGTATATGATATATACAGTATTCATATGCGAATATGAAAGGAAATGTGCATATACTATGTACTTTTGTGTGGGCATATACTGTGTACTTTTGTGTGGGCATATACTGTGTACTTTTGTGTGGGCATATACTGTGTACTTTTGTGTGGGCATATACTGTGTATTTTGTGTGGGCATATACTGTGTATTGCACTTCTCAATCTTTGACTATTGCACTCAGTCAATTAACTGTTACACCTGTATTACACTTATCAGCTTCATTAGTTGACTGTCACACCTGTACTAGTCTTCTTAGTCTCACTAATTGACTACCATACCTGTACTGGTCCTCTCAGTCTCACTAATTGACTACCATACCTGTACTGGTCCTCTCAGTCTCACTAATTGACTACCATACCTGTACTGGTCCTCTCAGTCTCACTAATTGACTACCATACCTGTACTGGTCCTCTCAGTCTCACTAATTGACTACCATACCTGTACTAGTTCTCTGAGTCTCAGTCATTGTTAGGATATACTATATAATGAAGCAGCCGTCATTCCAACTGGTGACTGTCACAAGCACTGGCAATTGTACCCGGAACATTTTCTATCACTAAACCTCTGTTGAGTCATATTAATATATGACTTATTTATATTAGGTTATTATTTGCTGGGACATAAGAATATATTACTTGGTTATGTTAGAGTATTATTTACTAGGACATACTACTATGACATTCATATTAGGATATCGTTTACGTGGATATATTAATGGATGTCATTACTTGTGTGATATTGTCAGCTTGAAACTGAGATTTTGGTAGTTAGTATATGAGATGTATAGCTTGAATATGAAATCAGTGAACTTGAATAACTGGAATTGGTGAAATAAGTGATCTTGAATAGCTGGAACTGGTGAAATACGTGATATTGAATAACTGGAATTGATGAAATAAGTAATCTTGAATAACTAGAATTGGGGAAATAAATTAACTTGAATAACTGGAATTGGTGAAATAAGTGATCTTAAATGACTGGAATAAAGTTAAATCATATTGTAGGGAACGTTTTCATTCAACATGATTTGAATTGGTGGTGGATGTGGCCTTTACCAGACAGAGCACCCTAACGGTTTGTAAAATTAACCCTCACACTTTTGATGCACCAGCCTCCCTCGCCGATAAGGGCATTTACAGTCCGTATTAAATGTGCACGAATGCGCCTCCAAGGGAAAGATCGACTAGGAGAACTCCATTCGTAATTCGTAACACGTTGCTCGGGTCTTCTTATTTGCTCATCTTCCAGCATAAGAATGTCATAAAAAGGGGTGAAGTGCTCGTAAGTGAAGCAAAGTGACCGAAAAGCTCATGTTAGATACCCCACTGGTGGTATCTGCCGTGACTTCTGCGTTAGAGCACCTTTTATCATTAATGGTATCGGCTGCTGAGATTTTGAATGAGATGACAAGGGTTAATGCTTTGCGTTACCCTCGTTTTACGGTAGCTTTATTGCGAGCTCTTCCCGAAATACGACTAGCGTTTGCAAAAACAGAGCCATGAAGTGCGTCCTCAAACTTGATATTAACGTCTTTGTAGTGTCGTCCCCCAAATCCAAACAAAGAAAAACTCGTGTAGGACTGCAGAAGAGCTGCATCGTCTTGTAGGATGAATGACACGTCAAATGCCAAGCTTATGAATCCTGGACGCATAACAATTATTATGAACCTTGTAATTTGTGAGCCTTATTATGGATCCTTGAATTCTTAAGGATTATTATGGGTTCTTAAATTCTAAAGGTTTGTTATGGATCCTTGAATTCTAAAAGTTTGTTATGGATCCTTGAATTCTTAAGGTTTGTTATGGATCCTTAAATTCTTTAGGTTTGTTATGGATCCTTGAATTCTTAAGGTTTGTTATGGATCCTTGAATTCTTAAGGTTTGTTATAAATCTTCGTGTTCGTAACATTAATTATAAAATCTAGAATTCGTAAGGCTTATTATGAACCGTACAATTCTTAAGGTTTATTATGTTTTGTCACGTATATGTGGTGCAATACTCATTATTAATTAGGCTATATTTTTATTTTCTAAGTAATCACCTTCCATCTCCAACAAAAAAGCCAGGGTGACGAAAACAAAAACTTTAAAATGCATTTAACTTGAAGGTTTCGAGGGCTGTATCATTTTTAAAAAGCTAGAATGTTACGTTTATAATATTAAATGATTTTTAAAAATTTCTTTTCTATCGCCTTTATTGTTAATTCTGTTTATAAAAAGACAGTACCACAAAACAAATTAGATAGGTTATACCTCGATTAGATACGGTAGCAAAGACATGCTTATCAGTTCAAATAGGACGTTTACATGAATAAAAAGCTGACGTATTGCTTTCTTCAACAGTTTTACTCTCTGAAACACGAGTATGTGCATTGGACTTCAATATTTCGAGTTAAACGCACAATTCTGAATAGAAGTTGCCGCAATAATGATATTTTTTAGGAAAAACACCCGTGTTTTTTTCATTATTTTGCACATGCATTGCGTGGTTAGTACATGGTGCATAATTTAGCTTTCATTCTTCGTTATTACAGCCCATTTCCTCCAAATTATTTTAGAAAATTATTTTTTCATAAATATTTCAAAACCGAATTTCCTCAAAAGTATTTAAAACTTATTTTCTCATTAATATTTTACTAATTTCGTCATAAATATTACATAACCTCATTTCTTCAGAAATATTAAAAACACTCATTTACTCATAAGTATTTCAAAACTCGTTTCCTCATGATGATAAAATTCATTTTCTCAAGAATGGACGAGCGAAAAATTACATCTAATTTCCGTGTAATTGAAAGCTTGATCTGTAAATTGGATTATCAATTTTAGCAAGAGCTTGACATACGAGTGTAATCTAAGAAGTTTCCCTGTGAATTTGATCAAATGCCACAATTTGGGATGTGCGTTCCTGGAATTCTGATTAATTCCTTACGCCAAAACTAAATTAGAAGAATACAAATTCAGTTTGAGAAATTAATTCAAATTTTGTTCCAAGGGTTTCATAATTTTGACGGAACAGCGAAACGACGAAAAAGATAATTTGTGGAAGAACATTGTGAAAAATCGGCAAATAATGTTTATGCCTAACATTAATTAAAAGCCATACGTCCATGCCTGATATATTCATGATAGATTAGCGTAAAAGTTTCTTATCTCACTTAAGAAACATTATAAAGACATTTAAACAACATTTTAAAATATTTAGATAGCATTTAAAATCATTTAAAAACGCCGTGAAAACATTTAAAAACAATTTCAAGAGGTTAGATATTTTTTTAAAAATTTAGAAAGCATTTGAAAACAATACAAAATACGTGAAGACATTTAGAAAACATTTAGAATTTGTCATAAAGCTTTAAAAACATCCAGAGGCTACATTACATGGGATCACGTCATGCATTCCGTGTTTTTCTATGCTAGTTTTTGCAGTTGTCGTAGGCATCTAACTATTGAATGTAATTAGGTCGTCTCGTCCAAACATATGAACTCAAACGAACTAATAAAAACCGAAACTTAAAGAATAAAAGAAACATCACAAGCCAAAATCAATCGTTTGAATTACTTTTTTGTAATATAAAAACTTTCTCGTACTGTACATGCAGTTCAACTGTCATATCACGAATGAAACTACATCTGAAAATTGAGTTACGGACCTAAACTTATGATCGAAATAAAATAAAGGATTTTATCTAAAATAAACTTGAAGGGTTTATTTTACAAATAGTTTATTTTAGTTCGATTATTGATAAAACATTGACAAAATTTGTTCAAGACAAAACTTGAACAAAAAACAGGAATGTCCACGCATGCTTGAAATTTGCCCTAAAATTTAAATAAGGAACTGACATCATACATCAAAGCCAGGGATCGAACTTAGGAGTTGTGTGTGACAACCTAAGTCCGAGAAAGTTTCGATACCATGATTGAAAGTATAACTTTTTCTATGAGATTTTACTGGAAAGATTACTTTGGAAAATACTTGTTTGCACACAATCTTCCTTATTTCATTTTCTATTTTAGGTTGACTATTTTGAGGGCATATTAACAAATTCGACCTAATTTCTCTAATTTTTTTGCGTTTTTTTTCTTTTGGTCCGCTCTCTCGGACTACTTGTTTCAATTCTTTAATAAACTCCATTTTAATCCAAGTTTTCTCGTTGGAGCCTTTGAAAAATTCTCTATCAGGCTGTGCTACGTACATTTTCTCCATCAAAAGTTCCTGAACCTTGCTCATCATTTGAAACTAGAAACATTTTTAAATATGTCTTTTTACAAATTCTTTCTCATTTTCTAAGGAATCTAATTTCAAATTCCTTTCATTTCAGGTTCCTGCAAGTAAACTTTTAGTCTCTTCTCCCAAATGAATTCTTCAGGCAAGTTTTGGAGACTTTCTGCTCGGAAATTACTTTTCCTCTACGTTTTTCATTTCTCTTTTGCACATTTTGGATAGGAATCTTTTACAGACACCCTTTAGAATTAATTATCTTCATGCCTCTCAACCTCAACGGTAGACACGAATGTAACTTTTTTCAATACATTTATGTTTTAAACTTTTTACTGGATGTCCATAGCCGAGTTCTTAGACTCCTTAACAGAAATCCTTACGTGAAGTATCCGTCTACACTCATGCACTAAGCCTGGACCTTCCTATTCCAGACTCAATATCCGGACTCATTCAGACTCTACAAGTGTATCCTAACGCCTTCAAAAAAGTATTACATACGGAGTAGTTGTGAAAGACATGTCTGTGTTACACGTTCTCATGAGTTATTGATCTCTTTGAACGTGTCTCACGTTGTGCCATGTTGCAAAACTTGGCCGTGTCTCACGTTGTGGCATGTTACAAAACTTGGACGCATCTCACGTTGTGGCATGTTACAAAACTTGGACGTGTCTCACGTTGTGACATGTTACAAAACTTGGACGCATCTCACGTTGTGGCATGTTACAAAACTTGGACGTGTCTCACGTTGTGACATGTTACAAAACTTGGACGTGTCTCACGTTGTGACATGTTACAAAACTCGGACGCGTCTCACGTTGTGCCATGTTACAAAACTTGGCTTTGTCTCACGTTCAGTCATGTTACAGACCTTGAACATGTTTCACTGTGTCGTGGTACAAATATCCATGAAGGTGCTTTACTCTATGTCATATTCTGCAGGAACAAGCGCGCTCGCTCTGCAGAAAATCTCCACGTTCCTTCGATGTGTCGTGAATGACCACACTTGTATTCACCATCACCTCACTCTGAGCTTGCATCGGCGGTTTTGTATAGGGCTGTCAGCATTTGTCTGGAGGAGGCTTCATCGCTTTTGTGGCACACACTGGTAAGATTTAGTCTCGATTTAGGCACGTTTGAGTCGGTACTGTCTACACCTACGCCCTGTCAACGAGTCTATCGGAAAGATCATGCGCAAAATACGAGGCACTGCTGATCTTCTCGACGACTCCGCAGAAATATTCTTGGCGGTGTAGATTTCTTTTTATGCGAAGTTGCAGTGAGCTAAACAGTGGCAAAATGGGTGATATTTGCCATTGTGGTGACATAAACAGTGGCAAAATGCTCAATATTTGCCATTGTGGAGGAATAAACATTGGCAAATGTGTAATATTTGCCATTGTGGAGGGATAAACAGTAGTAAAATGTGTAATATTTGCCATTGTGAAGGGATAAACAGTAGCAAAATGTGTAAGATTTGCCACCGTGGTGGCATAAACAGGGACAAAATGTGTAATATTTGTCATTGTAATGGAATGGATAAACAGGGACAAAATGTGTAATATTGCCATTGTAATGGGGGATAAACAGGGACAAAAGGTGTAATATTTGCCATTGCAGTGATGTAAGCAAAACCCGGTTATGTTAGTGAGCAGTATGACCAACTGTAAGATTTCTCAAGATTTTGAATGTTGCCAGTTTTGTTGCCATTGCAGTATTGTTGCCATGACGGTCATGTTAACATTTCAGTGTTGTTGTCATCGGTGTCTTGTTGTCATCTTGTTTTTGTATGTTGCCGCAGTCTTGTTGTCATCGTAGTCTTGTTGCCGTAACAGTCTTGCTGCCATTACAGTCTTGTTGCCATTACAGCCTTGTTGCCATTACAGTCTTGTTGCCGTAACAGTCTTTTTACCATTACAGTCTTGTTGCCATTACAGTCTTGTTGCCATTACAGTCTTGTTGCCATTACAGTCTTGTTGCCATTACAGTCTTGTTGCCATTACAGTCTTGTTGCCATTACAGCCTTGTTGCCATCACAGTCTTGTTGCCATTAAAGTCTTGTTGCCATTACAGTGTTGTCATCGCATAGAAATAAAGAAGCACAAGGCGTGATCGAGTCTCTGAGCTCGCGCTGCTCAGCCTGCGCGAGGGATCGAACCTAGAGGCCATCACACCACTCGTGCGTACCACAAAAAACGCACAAAAACTTCCACACAATTTCCTCGACTGTTGGAGCCAAAATTCGTTCTCCTTAAAGTCCTCCTCCTTAAATTACACTGTATATATTAGTTAATTTTTTAGCTCATTGATGAATAAGATGCAATGCAATACATGGTAAATATGTGTCAGTCTAAAGTTTGTTTTTTGCAGTTCGCCCTATATGAGTACGTAATTGAATAATTTACTTGAAAAATGTCTTGGATCAAGATTAATAACGGGGAAAAAGGATTATCTTCACAGAAAAATTACACAAGTAAATTTAACTGCAAGAAATATTTCCATTGACAGCCTCCCTCAGTTGCCAACAAATTAACCATAGTACCGAGTTCCTTTTTAAACATTTTCTCGTTCATAAGTTTGCAGCATTTTATTTTACGTAATCCCTAATCAGTTTTCCATGTAAAATTTTAAGTGTATACAATTTCTTGGAACGCGGCTATTTTTCATAACAATTACATTTCCGTAAAGAAAAACTGTCTTCGTCATTCACATACCTATTGCGTAAATCATTCTACTTCGTAAGTAAAAACACTGTTTTTGCAATACTTCAGTCACCGAATAAATCATTCTGAACGTACTCAAGTCACACGTATAATGTTTTCCAATTTAAATTTAAACTCAATTACCACACAACTAACTTTTTTGCTCAGAATTAACCATTTCTAGTTGTTACTTCGTACTTACAATTCTAAGGAAAACTCGCAATTTGGTGAACGGAGTTCATATTTATTTCCTTCAAAAAGTAAATTCACGCCCTCTAAAAAAGTAATCAAAATTAGAATGTCTCATCACTATTGCAATGAGTGCGGATCGTACGCAGAGCGTTCAGAAATATTATAGGCGGTCAGCGTACAGTCTCTTCACATTTATTCGAACTCTAATCCACTTTATATTTTGTTAATACTTTTATCCATCCAATATTTCAGCTCGAAGGAAATCATAAAAGGTTTTATTTCGTCAAGTTTAGGCTATTGAAATTTATTCAGAGCCACTTTAATTAAAAAAACCTGCATCATTCAACTAGTAGTGGTAGTAGTAATAGTTATACATAGTGGAAGTAGTAATAGAAACACATAGTGGCAGTAGTTACAGTTATACATAGTGGCAGTAGTATTAATAGTTATACATAGTGGCAGTAGTTACAGTTATGCATAGCGGTAGTAGTATTAATATTTATACATAGTGACAGTAGTTACAGTTATACATAGTGGTAGTATTAATAGTTATACATAGTGGTAGTAGTATTAATAGTTATGCATAGTGGGAGTATTAATAGTTATATATACTGGTAGAATAGATTAGAATATGGCAACAGGAACGAACCGTTTGGTCCATTCTTGGGGTGCTACAAGTCCCATACCGTCTAGCGTAAAAGCATCAATCACGCACATGCACCTCAATAATACATAGATATTTCAATCACGTGCTTACACTTTAATCAAGTACAAACATTTCAGTCACGCAAACATACTGCAAACATACGCACACATACTGCAGACATACACACATTTTTGGTTAACTAATTCCAGGTATTATAAGTAATAGTTATGCATCTCTCTTCTCTTTCATCTGTAACAGTTATAAATATTACCATATATGACTGTTATACATGACTGCTATACATAACTGTTATACATGACTTATACATGACTGAAAAAAATTAGATGAATTTTTATTTTTCAGTAGCCTACATGCCATGTAAAAAACTCTGAATCGGCAGCTACTGATTCTATGAAATTTTTGATATTTATTAAAGTATTTTATTCTCCTTGTTTGAGTAATCATGTTTTTACTCTTTCACAACAAAATAATATTCTTACGATTTTAAAAACATGATTCTGCATCGATTGACTTCAGTACACAGCCTACTGCGACCACTAACCCTGCCAAAGTGGGCTAGCACATTTGTGTGAGCATGACGTGTACAGCACAGCACCGTCCATCTCTGAATTTTAGGAAGCGTATCCTTTCAAAAGCCGAAAAATGTGCTCTATTTATAAGCCGTCTCGACTACAGTGGCATATTATACTCCACTATAGATTGTCGGCTTTGTACTCGTCCTCCTGTTCTTACTCATTTTCAGGACTTGCATTTAGCCTTCATATGATGCTTAAAATATCTTCATACAGTTCGCCAGCATCGAGCAGTCTCTTTCATCCTCAGTAAAATGACGTGGTGCTATTCAGCAACGCTGGTAAATATGATACCGTCTTTTTCTTCATCCCTGTCTCAGCATTCACGACTCAAGCTGTTTACTGTCATGACAAAAATAAAGTTCAACTTAATGAGACGATCTTCATCGGACTTTTTGCCCTCGATTAATATAAGTTTCGAGCATTGATCGCATCGTGAGATGTAGTGAGAGTTAATTTTCTAAGGTTAGGTAGTACACGTGTGTAGCGTAGGATAAGGTGTAAACACACGTTAACTCACGTGAATATACACGTCAGGTCGATTTACTCCGTCAAACATTGTATGATTATTAATAGACCGCTCTGTAACAAAATTCTCAAATAAAAGTGGAAGTTTTCCGAATGAATTAACTCGAAACTTTATACAGCGTAGCGTACACATCAGGGTGGTCCTTATTTTTTCATGAATATAAAGCATCCTGGGGTTTGCAAATATTTCATTTTAGATAAAAAACTGTGTCTGAATTATTAAAGTGATCAGACAGTTATTCGAACAACACTGGTCAATTCAAATATATATCTAAAATATCGCTAGGCTGGAGGCTTTTGTAGATATGTATTTGAATTGACCAAAGCGATTCGTCTGATCGTTTTAATAACTCAGGCACAGTTTTATTGCTTCAAAATGAACCTTTGAAAACCCCTGAACCATTTAAATTGATGAAAAACGAAAATAAGAACCACCCTCCATCCTTGTATATATATATATATATATATATATATATATATATATATATTAGAAATGACGCTATCTCCCGTTCATGTTCACTTTCTATACATCATCAAAATAATAAATAAATGACTTTCAAGAAATCGGCTCTGCCATCAGTTTTGCTAGTGTATCACAAACAATTTGTTTTAAAAAACACAAGCACGTGACTCACAATCCCCTAAGCAATTCAATTTTCTTCTAGCTCGTGCTTGCATTGCCAGTTAATGCGAATCTTTGGTCAATTTTTGAATGAATTTTTTTCTCGCATGAGGTGATATTTCGCTGAGAATAAGTAATCGAGGTCTGTATCACAAATATTCGGCTTCTTTTTTAAGAGCCAAAGTCTGTATCACAAATACCAGGCTTGTTTTGTCGTATTCCAAGTCTGTCTCATATATCCCAGATTTGATTTGTGGTAATCAAAGTCTGTATCACAAATACCAGGCTTGTTTTGTCGTATTCCAAGTGTGTCTGATATATCCCAGATTTGATTTGTGGTAATCAAAGTCTATTTCACAAATACCAGGCTTGTTTTGTCGTATTCCAAGTCTATCTCATATATCCCAGATTTGATTTGTGGTAATCAAAGTCTATTTCACAAATATGTACCAAACTTATTTTGTGGTAATCAAAGTCCGTATCACAGCTACCAGGCTGGTTTTGTCGTATTTCAAGTCTGTTTCATAAATACCAAGCTAATTTTGTCGTAATCAAAGTTTGTATCACAAATACAAGGCTTGTTTTGTTCTACTCCAAGTCTGTCTCATAAATACAAGGCTTGTTTTGTGGCAAAGCTGTACACGCAATGTCGATTCTTGCAACTTTACCATCCTGAAGTTTGCTTCAAAATACCGAGCCTTTAAAAACAAAGGCCCAAAAAAGCCCTTGCTTACGCTAGTCAAAAGCTCGCTAGAAAAACAGGCTTTTAGCATTCTTCAAAGTTCGTAAAAATGAAGCTTTGTTAATATACAGACAGGTAACTGCTGTAGGTCTTATGAGAACTTGGACCACCATACATATATCCGTCTTCTCTGTGCCCGAGAAAGTATTGATAAAGCTTAGAAATTTCCTAAATAAGGATTTGGGAGCAGATTGATACACATGTTTCAAGTACGTAAATGATACTCTCGCTGAAAAATGTTGAGAGATAAAGGATATTGAAATTGTAGATGTATTCGCTAAGCATATCTCATAAAAACGGTTAGCAAAATTTTGATTAAAAAGCGAAAGCTTAGAGCATCACTTTAACATTATTTGTCTCCTGAAAAATTTCTGATGTGTTTTGCTAAAGTCGTATTGTGTATGTCGACAAAGCCGCCTAATCGTAGAGTGTGGGGTTCAATTCATCCCTCAACTGGGTAGCAGATGCGAAAAGGACAAAGGTTTCAACACATAGTATTTATCTGAAAAATTATTACAGCACAAAAACACGCATTAGAATCACTTGAAATTCTGTCTTTTCGTAGACACAAAATCTAAGGAGCAAGGGAACTTAGAAACGTCTCCTACTGTTAATAGTACTTTTTTATGAAGAACTCGCCTCCAGTAGGAAGAAATAGGATTACTTTCTTATGATTAAATGTTGAAAATAATGGGTCTACGCATCCAGAAAAAAATTAAGAGTTTCATCATACTTCGAAAGACATGAATATTATGTTTATTTTTGCTATTCGTTTTCAGTTTCGAAGAAAAAGAAAAAAGTTGAATAAAAGAAGCGGAGAAAATAAGATATTTGATCAAAGGTTCACTTTCTGCAGAGTTTTCAAGGTAATTTTAGAATCTATAATTTCTTTCCAACACTTAAAACAGAAATATACTTTTAATACTTTGATAGATAAAAAGGATATTTAAAACTTATGGAAATGTTCGGCCGTGCATGACATCCAGCATATCTAATAATATTCACTGAATATCACAAAATAGTAATTTGTTATTTTATTTTAATATTGACAAAAAAGTTTATTAATAAAATGGAAAATTTTATATTCTTTAAGGGACAGTGACAGTCCCACAACCAAGAACGTAATCTGTTCTACTTATGTCTCATTTTATATAGTTTATCATCTATAAATAACCTACACACATATACTTCCTTCATAATGACACATGGTCTGAAATTGTCGTCATTTAATGACAAATTCCGTCAACAATTTGATACCCCAGCTGATTTACGTGTAATGGGAGACCCGCACTATACATACGTTCGATGAAATACCCGCATTAAATTACGTTTAATAAGCGTTTACACTACATA
>VCRD01001148.1:0-36046 GCA_006783055.1 Trinorchestia longiramus | reverse complement strand
TCTATCTGAGTGATGATGTTTTTTGTTTCATCAAGCCGATGGCCGTCAAGTTTCTCGACTGAAAATATGCATTCTCAACTAATGGCAATACGAAGTTATCTTCAGTGAGACAAAATAGAAATTCAGAGGTAGTTTTACTACGCCATAGATTGAAGCTGCAGTTGAGCAGTCGAAGAGTACACGTAATTTCGAATTGTTTGTTAAGTTTTGCATCAATGATGACGTGACATGCAGTCTGGTTGAAATCCAGTGCTTTTTATTTTGTACGCACGTAGATAATGATAATAATGATACACTTTACAGAAGGAGATTAATAATAAATGTATTGTTTCTCCAGAAAGAGAGGCTACTCAGTACCCTCGCTCCAGAGAACAAGCATTCGCGCATAAATTACAAACCAAACAAACAGCCTCAGGTGCTCTCAGGAACTCAGGCCTACACCTGGCCTACACCTGGCCTACACCTGGCCTACACCTGGCCTACACCTGGCCTACACCTGGCCTACACATGGCCTACACCTGGCCTACACCTGGCCTACACCTGGCCTACACTTGGCCTACACCCGGCCTACACCTTCACAAATGCATAAGCTATCATTGTCAAAACGCGTAGACTACACCTGCATAAATACTTGGCTCTACCTGATAAAACGTACAGACTACACCTGCTTACATGCGTAAGCTACACCTGCTAAAACGTGTTGGCTACACCAGCACACATGCGTAGGTTACACGTGCTAGAAAACGCATGCTATACCTGCTAAAGCACACCCACTATACCTGCCATTACGTATAGGCTGCAACAGTACAAACGCGCATGCTACATCTGCTAAAAAATGCACGTTATATCTGCCAGTATGTATAGGCTATACCAGCACACACGCGTAGGTTATACCTGCTGCTTGTATAAATATCATGCTCGTAGCAGCATAGGAAAGTCTACAAGAGGAACAAAGTATCTTTCCGTCTTACAGTATCTTTGAAAATAGGAAAAATAGTAAACTGATGGGAGTAAAAAGAATATGAAACGGGCTGATTAGGACTGAGTCTTACGGTGGCTCGAAAAAGACAATCTTACTGCATCGAGTGACAAACTGGAGCTGAACTCAAGTTAGAACAGAGGCTAAAAAAGAGAATTACTGGAAGGAAAGTTATAGGATCAGCTACATACATCCAGAGATCGTCATTCGTGTACTAAATCTACGGTATGATTTACCAAATAAGTATTTAAGTTAGGGGATTATTATTTATTTTATAATTTCTAAAAATTTTGAAGCGCTTTAAATTTATCACTATTTAACGAATGGATTGAAATGGAATCTCAATTTTAAGGTAAGCTCATTATATTGGTTAGGCGTTTAATTTTTCGCTATCTGTTGCTTAAAATATTAAAGAAATTTCATAGGCGCTACTTCAATTTCCAATGGAGTTGGAATTGCTTAGAGCTAAGCGTAATGCCCTTTAATTACCAGCGTTAATAATTGGTTCTGCAGAAATCTGGCATTATTTTTTCCCCTCTTGCACTTAAAAATTTGTTTTTGCATCTCGTAGCTCGATAAAAACATCAGAACAAAATAATATTTCCATGTGTAACACACACTAACATTTGATCTTCATAACTCATATCTAGATATTAATACCGAGCAAGAGCGCTCTGGCCATGATATATTCGGCCGAATCTAACGCCACTCCCACCAAGGTCCTCTATAAATCAGTGCTGTAATGTTCCGAAACGATACTCCGACTCTACGGGAGTTCCGCTCTACGTTTCAATGCGCCAAGATTGCCGCGATGCTTCTCCGAATCTTGCCAACAATGTTATTCCTACCAGAAATTGAAAAGCGATTTTCAAGAAAGCTTCGGTCTCTTGGGACACGATCACACTCTCACAATTTGTAGGAAACTAATCAAAAGGTATTTTGGATCCTCTGCCAATAATTGATATGGAATCTAAGTACTTCCATGATCTAGTCAAATATACGTCATCTAATTCTGCTCAAAGGTGATCAGTAACATTCTTTCAAATAAAATAACGCAAATGGGGACACAATCTGTGATTTCAACACGTTCTCGAGATCTTACGTATAATGCTAGCCAAGAAGATAAAAAAGTTCGCGTGTATTAGAATCAATGGTGGCTGAGTCTTAACGAATGTTATATTTTATTATGTTTAGGGATAACCTTAAATGAAAACATAGGAGAGTATTTTTAGTCATATCTGTAATCCAGAATGAAAGGCATTCAGGTATAAGTAAAGTTACAGATGAAGAACTTTTATAGATGACCGTCACTAGACTCAAGGAAGCCTCATACCAATACAAGGGATTTCATATTGCAATGCAAGGAGAATTATTTAATGGTACAGAACTGTTTTGTGCAGCACAGTAGGTGTATGGGAACACTAAAATTCAGTTATATGACTCGTTTCTTCTCTCCCGGGCTTCTTCCAAGATTGGAGGAAGCTTTGAGTACAAAGTACGGCACACTTAGTTCCTCTAAAATGAGCTTACTCCCTTGGATATTATTCCCAGGGTAGAAGTACAAAATGTTCAGTACTGCAATTCTTCTACATATGAAATATCCCCACATAGCAGATGGGGTAAGTGTTCTCTACAAAGTACGTCGCTGGAGTGAAGAGAAAAATAAAGCATTGATATTCCAAAATTTTCAATGTCCTGATAAGTCACGTTCACAGTTATGTTATTGACGTAAGCGAGAGTGTTCATAAAACTTAATAACATATTTTACATAAAAGGTGCGTTCAGAATATCCAAAAGACGCTGCCACAACATCCAAAGAAAACATTACCCTGGATAATTCAAAATCCTTCAAAATTCCAATTCAGTTATCAGCTTATCTCTCAGCCACATCGCACTCGAGGGTGCAGTGTGCAAAAGCCTCGACTTTGCATCTCGAGGCCTCGATAGAGACGGAATGCACTCAGGGCTCAGGATTACTCTAGAAAATTGCCCATCAGGTATCCATAAAGAGCTCTGGGATAGGGGAAAGTGCGAAGGATAAAATTCAAAAGTTCACAATGGTGTTTTGCGATTTTGGTTGCGAATGCCAGGCTTGCCATCAGCTCTGATTTCCTGGTCCGATTGGCACAAATTTGTAAATGGAAATACGGAGATGTACGGAATATTTCCGTGAATGTACGGAATATTTACGGGGATGTGAATCCCCATTTTAGGAGTGTGAATGGATGTTGAAATTGAGACTGCAGACAGTAGACAGTTCAACACATTTTCCTCTGCGTTTCTACAGCTAATTTTAGAGCCAAATTGAATAGCAAAAATTCATTCCTGCACATCCTGAAAAGGGTGAACAAGTGAGAATTCTGCAATTAACAGACTCAGACTAGCAAATTTGAGCTCTGCTTAGAGTGAGATTTAGCAAATGTAGCAGGTTTGCATTTATCGGCAAAGAGTGCACCGTTACAAATAATTGGAGGTAAAATAATCCATGGAATTTACCCTACTGTGTTTACGGTTCGAACAAACTGCTGTATAACTATCATAACATCTGCTCATTTTTCAAGGAGCTTAAACCACTATGAAACATTGTAGAATAAGAGCATTAATAATTATTAGAGTTGGAATATTCATTCATACCATCGGATCATGGAAACATTCATTCTTGAGCTAGAAAACAAGCAAGCAAAAACCGTGCACTAACCCATACTTCAACGTGTCCGACGCACACCCGACCGTGCTCGAAAAAACCCTATGATCTCCTACCGAAGAAATAAGCAAAACGAAGTGGTCTCGAGATGGCGTGAAATGATTGGAGGAGACTGCGTCGAGAGCACATGATGTGGTCCGTTGGCAACAGACGTGTGACACACGCGTTGCCATTACAGTGCATTTGGGGCCCATAACTCGCAAGGAGGGTTGCCTTTCAACGAGTGTCAAGGAAGATCGTAACTGTGGCTGCTTCACAGGAGTGTCTTCAACGGCCAGACTCATGAGCTTCGGAGGCGCATCATTTCCGCGGTCATAGATTCATCGTCGAGAGGCGATGGCTTCTTTGTATGAATTTGAAGCTCGAGGAGGATTTGCTTGCAGCGTCAAGGCTCTTCGCTAAACCGTGTTCAGGGTCCAGAGATCTTAAGAAGATTTATCGTAGTCTGTAATTATACATTTTATTCAGAATTCAGGTAAAAGTAAATTCAATACGGATAAATGATCGAATGAACCCGTCGTCAAGAGGAATTTCTAAAGGATTGAGACTTTTATTCTATGATATTCTGTTAATTGTTTTGAAACTTAACAGTCTAAAGACTAGACGAACTTCTCAACAAGAGTATGAATATTTTTCATATTAGATCCTCAGGGATCGAAATTAATGAGTCTCTTATGAGCAAGATATAATCCTGGATTAACTTTAAAAGAAAATGTTCACAAAGTTCTCAGCTATTGAACAAATTCTGAATATTGCGATAGTGTGTTTAAGCGATATACTTTTATTGCGTTGAAGCGTTAAATATTACGATACAGCGTTTAATATTGTGATATAGGGGCAAATATTGCGATAGAGCGTTTAATACTGAGATATTTTGTCAAATATTGCGATAGAGCGTTTAATACTGTAATATAGTGTGAAATATTGCGATAGAGCGTTTAATACTGTAATATAGTGTGAAATATTGCGATAGAGCGTTTAATACTGCGATATTTTGTCAAACATTGCGATAGAGCGTTTAATACTGTGATATAGTGTCAAATATTGCAATAGAGCGTTTAATACTGCGATATAGAGTTAAATATTGCAATACAGTATTAAATATTTCGATGGTGGGTTTAATACTGAGATAGAATGTTTAATACTGTCATAGGGTATTTAAGCAGAATATTTATACTGTTATAGAATGTTTAAACAACAGTTCATAAATTCACTTTCATGTTTTTTTGAGTAGAATTTAATATTTTCTACTCAAAGTTTCTAGAAAATGACGTAAAAATTGCATATTATTCGAAAAATTATTCTCTCCACAGTTAAATAATGAGTTGATGTGAGTTTTGAGTCCAACACTCAATAGGATATTAACTTTCAAGTAACTTTAAGCAAGGCCAAAGGAATACACTTCATAATTTAAAATCTTAAAATTAAAACTATTTCATATGAGTTGTGCGTATGAATCGCTCTGGTGGAAACTTGCAATCCGCCATATTTTATTATTCACTTTTAGAATTGGAAATTCTCGTAAAAAATGCGCGTCTAAGTTAATTTCATTTTCATTTTGGAACAAATTTATGAACTTAATTTTTCTCGTCTGAACGGCTTTGAACTTTATAAAGTGAATGAAGAGGCTTTGAGTTGTGTTCACCATGCATAACATCATAAAGAAAACTATTTCAAATTTATGACCACTTCATCTAAGTCGCTTCAAGCCTCCAATTGCTTCATGTTTTTAATTAGGAAAAATGCTAAAAATATTATATCTGTTGTAAAGATACTGGTCGTGTTAGAGTGAAGATACTGGTCGTGTCAGAGTGAAAATACTGGTCGTGTTAGAGTGAAGATACTGGTCGTGTCAGAGTGAAAATACTGGTCGTGTTAGAGTGAAGATACTGGTCGTGTCAGAGTGAAAATACTGGTCGTGTTAGAGTGAAGATACTGGTCGTGTTAGAGTGAAGATACTGGTCGTGTTAAAGATACTGGTCGTGTTAGAGTGATAATAATGGTTTTGTTCGATTTCGGAAAACTTTTTCAAAAAAATATGAAAAAAGTATTCCACCTCTGCAGAGAACCTATGATTTCATTATATATATTTATATACCACATAAGAAAATCCTTTGTGTCAATCCTATACAGTAACAGTCATGTATTTATACCCGCCTTTGGTGTCACGCTCCATAGGAAAATTTCCATGATTTAAATTTAGGTGTAATTGATACCAAAGGCTCCGGATTACTATAGAATACGTTTTTTCGTTATTAGTATTTGTCTCCCTTAATACAGAAACTCTTTTGTCGAGGCGTCCTCTGGTGAATGAAAGAAAGAGAAGGCAAAAAAGAATCTTATCTGAACAGCAACAAATTGCAGGAAATTCATGAATACACAGGAATCTCTGGCCTCTGTGCTGCGTATCCCAGAGAGATACAGAGGGTAGAATTTCTACACAGTTCATACGTTTGTTCCCAAATGAAAGGGAATAAATACACAGCACATCAAGGCGAAAATTGATTTTAAAATTAACAAAAGTATTAACAGACAATTATCTTCCAGTTGTTGTGCCTGTTGTACATCACGGCGTTCAGAACTTGCTTTCCAAAATCGAGGAGTTTTTATCACATATTTTCTTTGTGATACGCGTTTGTAGATTTGCAACATTATTTTTCTAAAGAATAATAAATAGTCCAAGCTATTTTCGAGCAGAATGAGTAAGAGTTAACCCATTATAACCTTGCGTTGAAAATATGCAACTCAATATCCATTCTCAATATAATACGAGTAATTGATGAATTTCGAATAGTAATCGTATTTTTCCAGCTAAGTTTTCAAATAAATACCATGAGAACATGTTTTAGCATTCTGCTAAAATAATGATGGCATTTGGCAACATCACTGGAAGACAAGCACAAGGATTAACCACAAGTGAAAAAAATTAATTTTCTTCGCTAACAGGTTACGGATACTCATCGAGAACTGCTATCTTACTCACAAGTTCTGCGTCCTGCTTCACTAATGAAACATAAATAAAAGCCCAGAGCCCATGTAGTCCCTGTACTCAGGATAATTTTTGCAATGTATTACAAAAAATTCTGTCGAATAACCTCCCAAGACCATGACAGCAAGACCACGCATCCAGTTCACATTTTGCTAAACATCTAAAATACAGCGCATGATTAGTCCATATTTTTCAGCAAAATCTCTCATTAGGTGAACACTTTTCATCATACAATGCATTAGATTCCCTTTGTTCATCAACACGATACATCAAGCCCACACTGTTCATCAAAATCACATATCAAGTGCATCAAGTCCACGCTGTTCATCAACCCTATGCATAAAGTTCACGCAGTTCATCAGATTGACACAGCAAGTCCACTGCTACAGAGGAGTTAGGACTGACTGTATCAGCCCCCAAGTGCACACGACTGAATGTGTCCCTGGAGCAGAGGATAATATTAAATGCTTCTCTTGCTCATCAGTCGACTATGTTGCTCGCTGGACTTCCTTTGATCTTCGAGGATTGTGTTTTGCCGGCGCCCTCAATACTGCAGGCATCGCTGAGGCTGCACTGCCAGATACGCGGTGCCTTTGTCAGCATTCTTGCAGCTGCCAATACTGAACATTTTACGACGTATGCCTTTGTGGCTGAATTCTTGTCTTCAACTTGACATCGCATGCTCAGAAGATGGTGAGACTGACAGGTATTGTCTGTTCTGACAAGCTTTTGTATCTCGTCGAACGTTGCTATGCTATTCTTAAATAAAGTTACTATGAAGATGACGTCAAATAACGGCACAACGCAGGTGTTGTCAAGTGATGGGCTTGTGTGAACTTCCATAAAACTGTCATAGTTTAACATAGATCAATATTAACATTACGTTTTAAGAAACAAACGTCTAGCTTTCATATGTTTTAGGTAGAGGCTTCGATACTGAAGTTTGTGTTTCTTGATGTGTTTCTTCAGAGTGAAATACATCGAAACTTAATTTCGCTTTCTAAACTAGAACCAGAATGCAAGGCACCTACTTATCAAAAAATGTCTTCTCAAAACTCTCGGAGTTCAAATAATATGTTAAAATAATAAAGAAGCGCCTTTACCATTTTACTGTCGTGGAAAATTTGTTCTTAGAGAACACCCTATACTTTGTATGCTAATATAGTTCTTAATCGCAGTGCACGTTTTGGGTATACTGTTAGATTTGTTTGTTTAAAGATGAGTCATGTGTTATATTCCAATGAAACAGTCTGCTGAAATATATTTGTTTCTTCTAAAAAGAAGCAGTTGAGGGATGAATTACTGAACCTCAAATGATAATTACTCGCCATAAGATAATCTGCATCAGCGTTTTAAGATGTATCGTGTATGGATCCTAATTTCAGGATGTGATTAAATTCTAGAAATTGGATGGTATAAATTGTAAATTCAGGATTTACACTGACTCTAATATCAGGATGCGCACAGATTCTAAACACAAGATAAACACAGATTCTAACTTCAGGATATACGCACATTCTAACTTCAGGATGTATAGACATTCTAACTTCAAATATACGGAATCTAGCTTCAGGATGTATATAGATTAGTATAGCTTCACGTAGATTGTAAAGTTTAGAAGCCTAAATTATGCACAAACACAAATCAAAAATGAAAATTTATCTTTATTAGAAACCTGCTTACAGGGCTCTTTCAAATAGCGCTATTTCACACTTCGAAATACAAAAAAAAATTGCAACATTACCCAACAATCTGGTAGCTTGCAACCCGCTGCTGTTCGTATTAGTGCTTAATATTATTCAAATTATTTCATGATATTACAAGAAGGTATAAGTTAAACAATATTACTTCGCTATTTTCTTGTGTAAAAAGTCATGACAAATCCTTCTCCAGTTTCACTGCACCCAATCACAGAAGCTGCAAGACTTTTAACACGTCGTGTCTCCTCAATATTGCTTGTGTTCTCGTCAGCATCCTTGTTCTCTTCTGTATTGTGTGAACAAAGGAAAAGATGATACGCCTGTTCTTGTGTGAAATTTTGTCGCGCTGGATATACATAGAGTCTTTGCATTGGCGGTCGTGTTCTTCAACAGCCATCGGTTTTCCGCCCGATCCGTTATTGTGTGTCTTTCAAAAGCAATGGAGAAAAATATGAGACGAACTCCTTCTATCTCGACAATGGCAGCCCTCACAACACAACACCTCGCTGTCAATTCCTGCTCTGAGAACACAAATGTCCGAGCACACCTACACGTGTGAGAAGTCTTTTTCGAGGGGTTGTTGTGTAAAGAGGATTGCTGTGTAAAGAGGGTTACTGTGTAAAGAGGGTTGTTGTGCAAAGATGGTTGCTGTGTAAAGAGGATTGCTGTGTAAAGAGGGTTACTGTGAAAAGAGGGTTACTGTGTAAAGAGGGCTGTTGTGGAAAGAGGGTTGTTGCGTAAAGAGGGTTACTGTGAAAAGAGGGTTACTGTGTAAAGAGGGCTGTTGTGGAAAGAGGGTTGTTGCGTAAAGAGGGTTACTGTGAAAAGAGGGTTACAGTATAAAGAGGGTTACTGTGTAAAGAGGGTTGTTGTGTAAAGAGGGTTGCTGTGCAGAAAGGGCAGGGATATAGAAAAAGCCTAAATAGCAATATTTTCAACTAGAACTATATTATATGTTATATATAAATTTTAATTACAGATTTTGACGAGCTATAACCTTGTTGTTGGGGAAAATCATTACATGAGAATATTTTGGCGAGCAGAATTTCATGAATGGTAAATATTTCTTCAGAGTTAGCCAACAAAAAAAGTGTAAATAGCATTGAACGTGGATGAAATAAAGTCAAAAACATGATTATTCTTATGTACATTGTACCTAAAATTACAACAACGAATTTTGTAGCAATTATCAACAACGAAAACTGTGAAATAAAGCTACATGGAAACTATTTTGAATGCGTGTGTATTTACATTACAACTTTAATGCAAACATCACGGGCTCTTCTCGTGACACTCAAAGCGTAACACACACCAATGGAGGAATGCAAGTATAATGTAAGTCAATATTTACGAACCTATTCACTCATGCAACCAAGTCTAAAGCACGAACACACGAACCCACAACCTGACTAATGTTTAAAAAATGAAATTAATTTGATTAAAAAAACTGCTGTGTAGGCTAACAATAATCCGATGTGTATATCTACTTATATAATAGGTAGTGTGTCTCCATCTCTTTCTATCTATCGTTCTATCTGAGTGTGTCCATCCCATTTCTTCCTATCTATTACTGAAGAAAAATAATTCAAATGAAATCAGAACGAGTATACATGTTTTATAAGCATTGTCTTGTGGATACCAAAAGAGCTGGAGAACTATAATATTTTCCATTTTTCCCGTTATTAGCCTTCTTCTCCTACACTGCCATGTTATCGGTAGATAAGATACAGAAATACTTCGTCGTAAATCTTTAATACATTCGTTTTTATAATAGTTTCATTTTAGTCCAATCTAAACCGTGGAATTTCCATGGGAACTATCTAGGACTAGATAGTTTTCGTGGAAATTCTCTTGACTCCTGACGAAATTATTGATCCCAAGGCTTTCAAATACTGCAAGGAGTGAATACTAGAATCCATCTAGGAGCCAATGAGAGGAAACTATACCATTCTAGGAACTGTGCAGCCTAGAAGTGGGCTATGTAGAAACTTTACCTGTTATTACTGGAAAAAATAGAACAAATAAATTTTCCTAAAGAGGTATGATTAAAATAATGATATTCACATGGTTTATTGGCGTTAACATTAGATTTTTCAAAGAAAGTTATATTAACATCAGTATTTTCCTTTTGTTTCCTAAAAAATATAAGAAAACACTGTCAGAAGACTATTAGCCATTTTAGTAGGCATTTTCAACGATTTTATTTCTTTTTGAGGGAACCTCAGTTTTCTTTTGCAAAATTGCATCACATTTTCTTGACCTACCTTTTTGGAGTTTTTTAACGCGGCTTAGAGCGTTTCACTGAAGAGAAAACAATCTCTGACTTCCCATGCAGTTTCTCTGTCACAAAACCACAGACGCAACGCTTGTCAGGCATATCATTTTTCACACCGAATTTCAATGACGCACGTTAGAAATTGATGGACATTCCCTATCATAAGCTACTTTGTAGTGTGGATACCGAGCATCACCTTTATTGCAGTCCAAATTGAATTCGTTGCCGAGATGGCAGAGACAAAGCAATTGAAGAGCTACAGAATAGCTTGACTCGAGTGCGTGGTGTATCAACAAAGTCCTGCAGCGGTTGTCTGCCTGCTCAGAAGTTATCAAACAACAGAGATATGAGTGTGAAGTGACGGTACCTGGTTAATTAAAGTTGTTTACGAACTGGCCTCAGAATCTATAAAAACACGATGTTGTAGCTAGAGTAAATGCATTGCCTGTTCAATTAACTCGGTATTAATTTTCTGCGTATTAAATTCACTGTCTATTTAACCTAAGCAAGCATAGATTTGCCATTTTCTTCCTAAATACGTCATTGATATTTTAGCCCTACGAATGCCCTTAAAAATGAACATGAATTTGTTATTAATACTGAAACTTTTCACTATTTATAGAATTGAAAAGTAAAATTTTATCTGATGAACTCAAAATGAAGATGAACTCAAACTATAATTATCTCTGAAGTTAA
This sequence comes from Trinorchestia longiramus, assembly GCA_006783055.1. Taxonomy (NCBI): domain Eukaryota; kingdom Metazoa; phylum Arthropoda; class Malacostraca; order Amphipoda; family Talitridae; genus Trinorchestia; species Trinorchestia longiramus. The sequence goes on along the minus strand of VCRD01001148.1, from coordinate 24,703 downwards.
TAAAGATGAACTCAAATATTATTGCTGTTAAAATTAAATGACGATGAGCTCAAAACATTATGGTTTCTGAAGTTATTATGGTTATTGAGCTCCTTAATGAGCAAATACTTTGCTTATGTACACTAACACATGTTTCCAATTACTCATTTCCTGCAGTAAAATAGTTGCAGGTATACAGCACACATTATTGCCCCTTAAAGCAAGGTGTATGAAACTATTTCTGTGCAAACGGGGCTAAAATTTCTGTCGTGGCCTACGAAGGAGACTTCACACGCTTACTGTCATTAGTTGTGTTTGGTGCCAAGAAGTTCAAGAGAGTGTGATTTAAATTGTAGTATTCAAAGCTTAATACATAAATAAACGAAATAAGAGTGTTCAGTGAACGCCAAGTTGCTGGATAGAAGTACAAGTCTTCATCGCAGTGCATTCACGAACGTTCAACAAACACAATCGTTCGCTTTATTGTCAAAGTGAATTCATAAGCCAAGAACTAGAAATGCCACACCGAAGTCGTTGCTTCAGCGAACACTACAGCACCCATCAAAAAATCCGGCTCAGGCCCAAGCCTTTGTCAGAGCGAATCCTTGAGCAAATGCTGGATTTCTAGCTGCTATTCTGGACAAAACCCACAGCGGGTTTTGAATAAAAGTCGTCAAGAAGGCAGAAAGCTTTCCATGTGGTCCCTTCAAAGTAGCGCCCAGGTCCGGATAGCCTCAGAAGCCACGCATACATTACTTTGTGCCGTCGATCTTAATAGAAAACTGTGAATTATGGAAAAGAGCCTTCTTTGGGCGATGCCTAAGCGCGGTATGAAACACGCCTTGTGTAACTAAACGATAAGATGAGCGGTGTCGAAGATGGCCTCCGCCTTTTTGACTGTCTTACTACAGCTACTTGGAGCAACCCTTTCATTAGAAAATAATAGAAATATAATGATAATCCGAGACGCTGAAATTCCGTGTTTCAGAAAAAGAAGACAGAGACATAAGAGTGAAGACGTGAAGGCCTGTCGTTCTTTGATCAGCCAGAGCAACACTCAATGATATTTATCGACATTAAAAATTTAGAGATATATTGTGTGATATTTCTGGTTTTATAATCTGATTGAATACTTTATTTCATGATTTTATGACTTTAGTAATGCTGATTACCAAATGAAGTTTCAAAACGTGGATTGATCACATGCTTGCCTCTGACGATTACGAACATGTAAAAAGTCTTTCAACACAATTAATTCTACTTATATACAATAATCTATACAAAACTTCATAAAAAAAGATTTTATTCAATGCAATGTCCTGCGTGACATTAATTAAGGAAAAGTACAATAAAATTTACAACCGAATGCCAGTAACTATTGGATTTCAATTTTCTTCTAAACGATACACATTAATTTGGGAGTTGCGGTCTAAGTGTTAATGTTGCTATTTAAATTCTTTTAAACGTTGTGATAGAAACACAATATTCTTTTACGCAGTAAATAATAATTTATGATGACATTAGAGAGCCGCTAACTTTCTCAGGGACAAGCACTTTTATTCCTGACCAAGAGTTTGCTCAGAACATCTTCCATTTTTATGATGATCAAATTTGCGATGAACTTTGGCGTTATCAAGCTCACATGCATACAGATACTAACAGCGCGTTGAAAATATTTTTTCTAGAAGCAGCATGTTAATTTTGTAGTCGTACACTCTTGCCGTACTACATTGTTCATTAGAAAAGCTTCACATTCTAGCCTCATACCACTTGCTAGTCAAGGGTTCAAATATTGAAGATCGTCCTTGTTTCCTTTCAGAAAATGCTGAAAAAGCCTTCACTGAGAATTTTAGGATGAAATTTTTCTGTAAAATTTCCTAAAGGCAGCGTCCAGAAGTAAAACAGACTCAGTGAATCATAGAAGAGTAACATCTCGTCAAGCATCTTCCACTCACACACAAAACTACAGGCTCCCTGAATCATGCCACATTTCACGCTACTCTAACACACGACACACTTCATGTACACGAGACAGCTCATCACAGTGGTTCAATAATCGCAACAGCACATCACAGTTATAGGAGCATCACACTTGAGGGCACCAATGTCGTTGCAGAAAGCTAATGTCAAAGCGACATCGTACGGCCACCAGACGTATATTGCAGGAGCTTCTGGTGGACAACGGCCGTGTGAGTCGTGTTTCTGCTATGGCTGGACGTAACACCCCCGGTTTAGCTTCATGACAGGCCTGTATAGGGCTGCTAAAGCCGTGCAATATGAGCGAGCCCGGCATAGCGCTCAGCAAGAAACGATCCTTCCATATGAGAAGCAGAGCCGCTACCCCGTGTTTGCCAGCGGTGTCACTCTTCCTTTGGATCAGCCACTGCTTGCTTTGCTTTAGGTCACGTAAGTGACTACCAATATATGTATATATGAGTAAATATATATATATATATATATATATATATTCATTTATTTATATATACATAAATAGGTTTTATTTAATTATTTATTTATATATACATATATTGGTAGTCACGTCACCTAAAGCAAAGCAAGCAGTGGCTGATCCAGAGGAAGAGTGACACCGCTGGCAAACACCGGGTAGCGGCTATATGTATATATATATATATATATATATATATATATATATATATATATATATATATATATATATATATATATATATATATATATATATATATATATATATATATATATATATATATATATATGTATAGACAGATACCTGTAAGGGGCAGTACATACGGTATATATATGATACATGTAGTATTTATGCACTAAAGTGTGTATATGTTATCAGACGGCACTCTAGGTCATAAGTATCACTCGATCACTTCCTAGATTTTGCATAAAAGAAGGCAAAAGACGCAAAGCGTGATGTCGAGACAACGTCTTTCATGAATGATAGATTTTGACACAAGACACTTCTAGGACGACTGGCGGTCGCTGAACGAAAACATGTGAACTGCTACCAGGCTACTTAAAAGGAGCCTGAGTTAGTGACTGTAATGACGTTTTAAAGTCAGAGATGGCAAAAATTAAAATCAGGGACATGTTCCTTCGTCGAAGATATGGTGGCTATTTTACATACCTGTAGTCAGTATTAACTAAACTAGCATGCATGTACAAGTTCACTTTACAAAATCTAGAACTGAAATTAAACCCAAGAAACCCGAGTACCGGACTTGTTTCCGAGAACTAATGTCCCGGTGTCCAAGTGAGTAAATTTTTAAGGAAAACCAGCGTACAACTCTTGAAAAATAAAAACAATATAACCTTCCTTTGAAATATTAACATTCAAGTTTTCAATGCCAGGTTATAAGTACTGGATTACAGTTTAAACGAAATTCTAAAATGAAACAATACTGAAGAAACGACAGGACGGTGTCCAGCAGCTTCCAATCAAGGAACATTAATGACTTCAATGATTTCAAAACTGACGATGAGAATCTGGCTTAAAATATTCCTTCACCTCTTGCAGGCATCATCAAATGTGTGAATTTCATTCTGTTCTTATGGAACACGACAACTGTAATACTCAAACCTTATTATATACTTTCCATTGAATAAATGACAAGTAGAAACAATTATAGTAATGTGAAGTTTTAAAGAATTAAAAAAAAATCCTGTATCCGATTTAAAGTCCCTTTACGTAAAATATCATGGAATAAAAAGTTCTTTAGAAAAAATGTGATTTTTGATGCAGAATTCGATACGAATTTTTTATACCGATTGGAACGGAGAAATATGTCCAGTTAATGATGAATTCCTGCTAACAACCTTTTAATAAATGTTCGTCACAGACTTTCTTCCTAAAATTTTCACCAGCAGTATAATTTAACTACGCATAAATATCTTCATTTCCATTATTAAGTCTATAATTCTCTTTCTATAATTGTTAACAATCATTCGGCTGGCAAATTTATGTTCGAGCCTTTATATTGTAAAGCTATATTTTGTGAGCTTTTTATTGTAAAGCTCTTCTTGACGACATGAACCCGTCATGACGTTATAGTAGTTTGTTGCTTCAAATATTACACTTAATATTATACTCAGAAAACTTCTTGCTTCGAACATAACCCTTGATATTATGCTCAGAAACTTGTTGTTTCGAATATGACACTTAATATGTATGATACTGAGCGAACTTGTTATTTTGAATATAATACCTAATATGATACTCAGCAAACTCATTGCTTCGAATATTAGACTTAATGTGGTATTCAGCAAACACAGGGTGTTCGCATCGTCACTGGCTTACTTTTTCATCTACAGATATCTTTCAATATAAAACAGAAGAAATATAGATGGATGACAATTTTAGACGATGTTACACCTCTTCAGTTTGCTCCTGGCGGTTTAAATCAGGTGAGTGTCGGGTAACATGTCTTTTGAAATAAATGTACCTCAATAAAAATAAGTTAAAAAAACTGCCTAGTGTCTTCATGAACACATTTAATATTTTACGCCATTTTAGGTGACATTCAGGGGGAAAACAGGGCGTTAGTGTCAGCTGTGATGACGACTGTTATGAAGAACACGAACGCTAGCGGACATATGTACTTTGATTAAGACGAGTATCTTCCATTCCTTGAGTTTATTTTCAAGTAATTGTACTGTCCACCTAACACCCCAAGCACCTTTTTTCTATGCCTCAATCCTGCTTCAAATGAGTTAATCTTTCGACAGCAGAAACTTTAAGAATAAAGATTCAAAATTTTTTACCAAGATTGTAAGCTGTCAGAACTGCATCATAGCCCACATACAGATGCTGTGTCTAACATATTCCATTTGAATCACGTCCCAAACTTCATTGTCAACTAATGTAAATTTTTAGACCACAACCTCTATTCATTTCGTGTATCCATCGGTATTCGCTTAGCTATTTGAGAGTTAAATACGACAGATTAATCTAGCACATACGATTTCAACTGCATGTAATTTCAAAGATGCAAAGTCAGCTTGTAAATTTGCTTCAATACAGATTATACATTTAGGACAATGTCTATTTCTTCCAGCGTTTCCTGTTGTTTTTGGTGATAAAAGAACAGCGTACATGACTGGTTGCTTAGCAAAGACTTGACTAGGAAATGAGGCATTGGTGGTGCAGAAGGTTGCAACAGCTCTTCACTTCTCCACTTTAGAAGGTTGAAGTTGTAAATTGGTGAGCCTACTAATTGTAATGGAGAGCCTGCCGTGATGCAGTCTTCAATATTGAGATACAAGGTAAATTTGGGGCCCCTGAAGCCCGCAACTATTTATAAAAAGTTAGACTTTGGAACGTCATTAGACCAACATAAATTAGGAGCGCCGTAACTTCAGCAGAGATTGATCCTGAAGTTGATGGGAAAAGGGCTTCTCGTTACAAGATACTCGATTTTAAACTTGATTCTTCAAATTTATAGGATTACAAGACGGCAATTTCAGAAAATGAAGTGAATTATGAAAGCCTGATGGGAAAAACTGAGCGACAGCGGCTTCGAGTGAAGCTAAAAAAGGCTATGTTGACTATGTTAATTTAGGCTATGTTGACGAACTTGGACTATAATATTAAAAATTATTGTAAGTTACGATAGGAAAATTTTGACGCTCAGTTTAACGTTTATGTTTTCTCTTCAACAGATGATAATTAAACGAATAATTCCTTATGAAGTAGTGATACATGTTTCAGAACGATAATTTTAAAATCTTTGTAATATTTCATTGCAACTTAGTTGATAATTTTTACAAGTTTGTTATGCTTCGGTGGTTTTGTGTTAGCCAACTCTGGATGTGGTGATGAGTATATTATTGTTAGTCAAAACAATTATTATTATTGTAATTATTATATTATTATATTATTATTATTATATATTATATTATTAAATTATTGTTTTAAATATTAGTAATGTTATTCAAAACAATATACCTACTCTGGCCGAATCCATCTCTTTACTCAATTTGCTCATGCATGGGTGAACATCTAAACTCATTGTGAGTACAGAAGTCCCCTGGAGATAGTAACTCCAAGGTATGTTTAGAATCTGTCGCTGGTTTGCCACTGTTTCGACCGAGTAACACCCACTTACACTCTTCATTCACTCCTGTACTGATTGCGCACTCGTAATTTGGATTTTCACATTTATTATCCAGTAATTCAAAACTTCTCTAATTTCATCTACTATACCAATTTGTCACTCTGCATGTATAGGTTTCTTTAAAAACCCTCTTCAGAAATTCAAGGGGTCAACAGGATACACTGTGATGCAAGAAAAAAGGTTTGTGGCTTCTAATTATTTTCTTTCTGATGACATGGCTCTCCGTAAAATTTATTTGCAGTCTTAGAACAAATATCTTTCGTTCAGGTTCTTCTCATTGCGTTGGTATAAGTTGCGTGATATTTCTGAGGAATGAACTTGCACAAAATAAGTTTTATGGAACAATAATATAAGCTTTTGAAGGACACTTTTAAAACGTCGTGTAACAATCCATGCGCAAAATGAGTGTTATGAGAATATTATAAGCTTTTGAAGGACTTATTTAATACATCGTGTAACAATCCATCTAGGAGCTACTATGTAAGTATGTTTTTGAGCGGCCACTTCACAACAAACGTTTGCCTCGTTAGTGTATAACGAAGTAATATTTTGCAAAATTTCAGGACAGTTTTACCCATTTAAAATATTGGAAATGCTATGAAGTAAAAGTATTTCTTGTACATAAATAATATTTAAGAGAATGAGACAGAAAACCGGAGTATTCTTTTTCGAAAACCCATTGTATCAACATAATATTTCTTGAAACACGCCATTTTTTCAGCAGGGTTACTATAATAAGTTGAATTCTAACAGCACAAAGTGACACAAAATTTACAGGAGAAAATTGAAGCTGAGATTTTCTTCCATAGTCCAACATTTAAAATTTTTTGCCCACTCCATTTTGAACTCCTCACACGTGAGCATCCTTGCCATCAAGCAGAGTGCCCCTCCACAGCACCACTTGAAGCTAAAAGAAATTAAATTCTGCTCTTTTTTTGCTGTATCTCAAGGAAATATAATTGGGATGATCATTATCACGAATCAAATAACTCAAAAGACATGATTGTCTCACTTCTATTGATGTAAGGAAAAAGTTGGGGCATTCTCTGTCACAATATTTTTGGAGAAGTATCAAAAAAGAATTAAAATTGCTGAATGTAAATCAAAAGACTCATCCAAATTTCTCTCACGGGTTCAAAATGCCAAAAATAGTCTCCTGATGACTATGAAACCTTTCAATCAGGTTAAAAAATGTCATAATGTTCACGAAAATCGATAAGACGGAGCACAATTTGCAAAGAAGTTCTGGGTAGCGTACCAAGAGCTTAAAGCACAAGAGTTTTCTGACTTGGGCCACTTCTGAAGTGCAGTCACCTACCATAAACCAAGCTTAGGGGCAGTCAGGGTACCTGGAGCTTTCACCTCCATCTCCTCCCCTTCGTTCCACGCCACCTCGTGTGGGTCCGACTACCTAAGAAGAGCCACTGCACCATGTCGAGAACTAGAGTACTTAAGGTCTTTGGAATTTGACTCACACAAAAACCTGAAAAAAAATTCTGAAATAGTGCACAATACATTTATTGTTATGGTGTCTTCACTTCTTAATGCTAACATCGTGAGACTAGTGATGATTCTCCAAGCAACTATTGACGTATTCCATACTGCGACTTAAGGTAGAGGCTCGTATGGACGGAAGATGAGCTTGATGGTGAGGAAAGAGATTGCATTGTCTCTTGAGTTGCAAACAGGAGAAAATCGAGTGCTGCTGAGAGACTCGAACCAGTAGCATGTGGGGCATTAGAAGAAACAGTGAGTAAGCCTCTCGACCACGGCAGTTATAAACTAGGAGTGCAGTCGAACCCTCCATGAACGCACTTAAACAAGGAGCTTGTGGAGTTAAACTCTCTGCATCATCAAAGGAAAGTAGAGAATTAGTCGTCTGTTCTAAAGTAATGAGAATCGTGCCCGCCAGCCACAGACAAAGAGAATTCGTTTCTCAGGCTTAACTTCAGGACGTGTACGCGGATTGACAATGAGGCTGGAATTGAGAAAGAGGAAGTAAAAACTTCCTGGTCATCAAAAAGCTACGATACTCCTGTGAATTTTGAAACATGCCCCTCTCACTATATGAAAAGTAAAGTATTATTGCTCTCGTACAGTATAATTTTTCGAAAGTATAAATTGTCTTCAAATGTATAAATAATTTTTGAACGAGTAGTAAGTACTCGGAGCTTATTTGAAAATTTCCTCCGAGAAGTTATGTCGGGTGGAATAGTAGCAAGCTTGTTCTTTGCTGTCAAGGTATAAGTCAGCCGATTTTTAAACGATAAATGCCTCATCTGTATGATGTAAAATAATATTTTTGAATACAAAACGACGTACAGCTATAACAACTACTGACGGAAATTAGAAATTTCAGAACAACTGATTTCAATAGTAAACAGCTGAGACGTGTACCACGAGACTAGTCTTTGAGGGCTGATGAATTTTACAAGCATGGATTCAGAATAATTTTGATTTCGTACGCTTCATAACATCGGTAAAGCATTACTGTTTGTATATTAAATTATAGTGGACATGAGTAAACTGCATTTTTTGAACTTCTAATCTGTTACAGAATTAATTTTTGCCACAATGCGCAGCATGGTAGCCAGCCACGGATGAAAATATTCGGATAGACCAGAGTTTCTCAAAGTTTTTCCAATCACCGCCCCCTTAGGACACTATTTGATTTTCCACCGCCCCTTAATGATTATATTACTGTATATTATACAGTAATGTACGCCCCCCATTCAAGACGTACCCTCCTACCGCCCTCTTGCATTTCCTCAACGCCCCCAGGACCACTTTGAGAAACACTAGAATAGACGGTAACTTCTGTTTCATATTATCTACTGTGATTCTGTTAACCTCACTAGGTTCAGATAGGACCGTCTTATTAGAACTTCGTTTCACTACAAGTGCAAGAAATAAGGATTGCATTTTTATTCCTATGCTCCACTATCAATATTTTGCTTTTCGTTTCCAGATACCAAAATGAATCGTATGGAAATTAAAATGAAAATATTTTTGAAATATAACCATGTGGATCGTGAGGCCTTTTTTTATCAATTTTTGACCAGGGAAAGTTGGGGCTGAGGTAGAAGAGCTCCTCAACTCTCTGCTCCAATGCGTCTACTATCATTATTATTATTATATTCCTAGTTTAACTATCGCAGCCACAATCGTATACTATTATTATTATTATGTTCCTAGTTTCACTATCGCAGCCATAATCGTCTACTACTCACGCAACAATGCACAAACGAGCATATTGCAGTGTCAGTAAAAATGAGTTTTGGCCTAACGGTACAGGAACGCTGGGACTACTAGTGTAAGACGTACACCTACGAGAAAGCCTCCAAGCGTTCAGAAGTGTTATTTATGCACATGTTGTAATACCTATAATTGTCCACATATTACTTGCATGATTACTAATGATCATGAATAACAATTTCAATATTGGATAAAAAATTCAAATACCCGAAAATGAAATCAGAGTTACAATTAGATTTCAAATCCATTAGCAGGGATATTCATACGGGAAAATTATTGAGAACGCCAATTAAACTTTTATATGCACACAGGGGAATTATTGAGGGCCCCATAACAAACTGCGCATCACAACTGCATTGAAGTCACTCAAAACCCTTTAGAACTATTCAAAACCTCTCAGAACCCCTCAGAACCCCTCAAAACCACACAAAGTCCCTCAGGATCCCTCAAAACCACTCAAAATCCCTCAGGATCCCTCATAACCACTCAAAATCCCTCAGGATCCCTCATAACCACTCAAAATCCCTCAGGATCCCTCAGGATTCTTCAGAACCCTTCAAACCCCACCCCCCCCCCAGAACACCTCAAAAAAACCCAAAACCTCTCAAGACCTTCCTAACCATCATACTCAGCTACCACAACTGCATCAGGGTTCCTCATAACCCCTCAGAACCCTCGCACTCAGCTACCACAACTGCATTACTGCGTACGAGGGTCTGGCACGAAGAGCAGAGGCTCGTATGAGCGATGACAGCGCGCCACACCGCCTCAATAAGGAGAGAGTCCATTAGAAGGATCAGGAGTTAAATCTTAACATTGATCTTGCAGCTCCTCCAGCCTACGCTAACTTCAAGCTCTGCTCATAGCTAAAGAATATAAAATTTTGTGGTCATATTAAAAGGTTTTTCTCAATGGCAGTACGAAAAAGGCGTTCAAACTGTTAAGTCGTGAGCTGGGATGTAGATAACTTGGTGCTAGGGAAGAGTGGGGCTTGTAGAACTTTTTAATAAAGTTATTATACAATCGATATCTGAAACTTAACGATAGAAATATTGTATGTTACTACTGTTAACTATTTATTGATTAATTTTTTTGATAAGGAAATTATGAAGAAAAACTTACATCCCCGATACATCACCGCTTCATAAGTGCTTTACATCTTCTTTTATTTAATTTTATTTTATGAATGCAAAAACATAGCACATGTGTAGCGTGTTGATATGAGCTAGCGAATGAAGCTTTTCATAATCTTTGGTTTCAATATTTCTTGTTCTTTTCTCATTTTTTCCTCAGATTGGGAGAAAAGAAAAAGGAGACTACGAATGAATAAGAAATTAAGCGCTCTAGAACATTTATTCAAGTGAAAAGGTATGACAGAGTGACGAACATAGAGTGACGAGTGACAGAGTGAGTTTGGGGAAAGTGTAATGGAGGAGGAAGTGAACTTTCTAACCTCTTACTTCACTGAACTAGGGGGAACACCAGCGTGCACTGACTGACTACTTCACTGAACTAGGGGGAACACCAGCGTGCACTGACTGACTACTTCACTGAACTAGGGGGAACACAAGCGTGTACTGACTGACTACTTCACTGAACTAGGGGGAACACAAGCGTGTACTGACTGATTACTTCACTGAACTAGGGGGAACACGAGCGTGTACTGACTGATTACTTCACTGAACTAGGAGAAACACAAGCGTGTACTGACTGATTACTTTACTGAACTGGGGGGAACACCAGCGTGTACTGACTGACTATTTCACAGGGAAGTGTACTTGATCATCAGTCAAGTTATTCAATTATCAGTCAAGTCATCAGTTAACCACCCGCTTGGTCGACTGGTGAGCGAATCCGCTTGCGAGCGGGTAGACCCGGGTTCGAATCCCGCTGCCACCATGGTTGACACGGCTAGAATTACGGCATGGGACTTGGGTAACCGAATAATTATCGAAGTAATTATCCGACCCATGAATGGGCCAGAAGGTTCGTTCCTATAGCCTCATTCTATTCTATTCTAAGTGTGTACTTGAGCCAAGTATTCCCTGGCAATGATCTTAATACATATGATCAATTTTTACTTAGCAAAGGCTGAGTTTGTCATTGTGAATTCATGGTAATGAACAATGACTGTGATGCATTACTAGATATAGGAAGTAATAATACTTGTATCATATTTCACCCATGACACTACGTTGGTTGTACGTCGTGTATGAGATGCCGTACCAAGTCTTTCTGCCGTGTGACAATGTTTAAAATAGAAAATAAGGATGGAATTGATCCAATTTATGTGACTGTCATATGTTTCTCGAAACTAATCGATCAAAAGTTTCTTTAATATTCGACATCAAAAGTGAGAAATGAAAAGCGACCAGATTGTGAAGGATGATCTGATTACGAATGTATTAGGAGAAAATTTGCATTGTAAGAATTCGAAGAAATATTTGGTTTGATTGACGTTGCGTCAACAAGTCACATTGTAGAACGAATTAGAGATTCCGCAGACGAGGGAAATTTTGTGGATTATCTGAAGACTCAAGGGATGCTGTAATATTGCATGCCAAAGCGACTTTAATTTCAATAACTGCACAGAACTGATTCAGCCAAATAGGGCCATCTTCTTGCTCCTTTTGTTACAATGCGGCCCAATCCAGTTTTTCATTTCTTTCCAATTATTCGAGACTCAGAAGCACCATTTCCTAACGTAATTGTTTCCCAATATTACGAGCAATAAATGAAGTGAATTGGATGTAAGAAAGGCTCTTCCACTGACGCTTATCTCTACTCGGTAAAAAAATTAATGTTCGCAGACTGAAAATTTCAGATATTTGCACTAAAATTACTGAATGTTCTACATGTTAGAAATAAGACACTATTACGTTGCCAGTATTTAACTTCTGCACCAACATTTCCTGCTACAGTGCTTCATAAAAATACACAAATTGACCACGAAGTTACATTAAACTTTACACGTGAAAAAAAAGATGCAGAAATTGGAAGAAACAAATGCTCTTCGACAGCCCCTTGAAATTTCACCAGCTTTTGTACGAAATAAGAACCTATTCTGGCCTAAACTTAACGGGGAAAGAGCACAGGACAATCAAGAACTACCAATCAGTTGTAATTGGATAATGAGGTTGAAAAATTCCATTCATGGAGTTGAATAGTCAGTATTCAAGCTCACTAGTTAGCTCTCAAGCCCACTATCTAGCTCTCAAACCCAATAACTAGCTCTCAAGCCCACTATCTAGCTCTCAACCCCAATAACTAGCTCTAAACCCTAATATCTAGCTCTCAAACCCAATAACTAGCTCTTAAACCCAAAAACTAGCTCTCAAACCCAATAACTAGCTCTCAAACCCAATAACTAGCACTCAAACCCAATAACTAGCTCTCAAACCCAGTAGTTAGCATCCAGGCCCAATAATTCACTCTCAATCCCAATAGTCGGCATTCAAACATAATAGTTAGCACTCAAGCCCAAGAGTTAACTTTCAAGCCCATGAGTTAGCACTCAAGCCAAAAAGTTAGCACTCAGGCCCATAAGTTAGCACTCAAGCCCAAGAGTTAACTCTCAAGCCCATGAGTTAGCACTCAAGCCAAAAAGTTAGCACTCAGGCCCATAAGTTAGCACTCAAGCCCAAGAGTTAACTCTCAAGCCCATAAGTTAGCACTCAAGCCAAAAAGTTAGTACTCAGGCCTAAAAGTTGGTTGCTTTTCAAAAAATGTACCTCAGTACAACCCCGACTTACTACATTAGATTTTTTTGATGTTATGCGTCACATGGTCATGCGTTGTGCTGCTTCAAGCAGGTAAACTCACTGTGTGCCTGTACGTCAAATAATGAAAATATACTCAAATTAAAATGCGAATGAACATCCATCTTTTCTACAACAAAATATATTTCAGTTCTCATCAGCATAAAATGTCATTTCCGCATCAGTGTCAAACCATGTAACACATACTACTAAATCCCCTAAATTGGGATGTCTTATTTTTGCTCAACCTACAGTTTACTAAATTTATAGCCCATCGTGTCTAAAAAAGTCACTGTGCAGGTGCACAAATTTTTATTAGCAGACATCTTTATATCAAGGTCTTTAAAAACAAAGAAAGAACGACCCTAGCCTAGGGTGATGCTAGAGGGTCTCATTTTCGACACTGTTAATAACTTTCATGCATATTTACTTCCTTTGTTCTATAATAAAACATGTGTTCACAAAAAGGCGCAAAGTTAATTTCCATATAAATCCTTTCTGCATAAAAGGTCTTCTATGTTTTCTCAGGAATCCATTTACGCGAAATTAATTTCCAGTTATCCACCTGGAGCATGTATCTCCCGCAAACACGATCGCTTCTTTAATTGACTCGTGGATCCGACAATTTTGAATTATATTTATGCGTGAAATTGCGAGCAAAATTACGGCTGGAAGGTCATTTTTTAAGAGGCTTTAATGTACGGCAGGAAGTCTAAGTCGCTCCCGCGCAGGAAATTTAAAAGTGATTTATTCATCCGGGGCCGATATGAACTTTGCCTCGTCCAGTCGACTCCTGAAACTGCAAATCCCGTTTTTCGCAGATTTATCACCTACTTTTAATTTTGTTTATCACATAACCTTATTCTTCCCATGTTTATCATCTACTTTTAATTTTGTTCATCACATAACCCTTCCCATGTTCATCATCTACTTTTAATTTTGTTTATCAAATATCCCTATTCTTCCCATGTTTATCATCTACTTTCAATTTTATTCATCACATAACCCTATTCTTCCCATGTTTACCATCTACTTTTAATTTTGTTTACAACATAACCGTATTTTTCCCATGTGTATCATCTACTTTTAATTTAATGCATCGCACAATGCACCTTCCCTCATTATTATCATCTACCTGTAATGTTCATTGAATTATCCCGTCTTTCCCACGTTTATCATTTATTAGCAATTTGGCTTATCACAAAGTCCCATTTTTATTATTCGTCTATATATGTGTTTTATTCGTCACTTAATGTCGTTATTTTATGTACAAATATAATTTATTTGTAATTTTTTCATCACATAGTCTTTTATTTTTCACATTTATTAACTACCTGAAATTAGATTCACCACAAATAATCCCGTTTCCCGTTTCCACATATATAAAATATACATGGTATTTGTATCACATAATTCAGTTTTGTTGACATCTATCACATATTTCTAAAAATTTATCACTGAGTTTTTCGCACATCTATCGTCGGATTTTCATTTTTTCATCATATTATCGATGTAAATCAATAAAGTTCTTTGAGCATTTCCTCATTTTATCGGAGGTTTGCAGTTTTAGTAATAAATATATATAAATGAAGTGATTCGTAATATATATATATATAATATATGAATGTAAATAGAAGAAATGAGCTCTAAACTATAACTAGGATTATAAACAAAGGTATTCTATAAGAAATAAAAATATAAAACAGTTACATACAGAAAATGGGACTGCAAGTCGAAGTCCAATCATTTAATGTCACATGACTAGCAAATTGTGTTCATGTATTGCATTCTTCAGTGATTTCATGTCATTCAATTCTGTTGTTATTCAAAATATAAATTCTAAAATACTTTGTTTGAATTTATTATTGAATCTTAAATGTATCTCACGTCTGCATTTGCTTCTGATAAGAAAAGTTTTTTCTTTTTTGCAATCATGTGAGAACATTTACCTATGAAGGAAGTTCCAATAGACGATGATCTTTAGCGAAATTAAGTGTCGTCTGCTGCTCTGTAATGCCGTCTACAGAGGCGGCACCCACATCTGTGCCCTCAAGTCAGTGTAACACCGACATCTAGGAAGATCTGTCGTCAAAAATCAGGTTTTCCCGCATATGAGTGAGCTTTTCATAGACTTTAAAAAGGCATTGTTTCGACGAAATTAATGTTCATAGTTCAATTGGTATTGACAATGGTAATCCAGATTTAAAAAACGTTAGCAGCACTTAGAATTGACAGTCAACATTACTTATTTTAGCGCACTTTTATAAGGAATACATTGTGACAATGAACCTTCGTTCCATGTTGTTAACTTTTTTGCTTGATAATTTGCCAATGATTTTAGTGCTAGAAAGTTGTTCGAGCATAACGAGAACAAAGACCCATGTATTTTAAATATTCAAACTCTCCGTTTTTGCATACATTCCATGATAACACTAAAGTGGTAAAACTAAAAAATATTATCTGAAAGCAATGTCATTCAAAATTGATTAGTTTCCAATACCGTACCTGTATGAATAGATGGGCGAGTTTGAAACATGTACACGCCTTCAATTTAGTCGATTGCTAAGCCATCAAAATGATTTGACATCGAGATAACGTACGTGTTTCGTTGCGAGTTAGCAAAGCGGTGTTTATTGATGGCTAAAATATCGCTGGATGACCATTTTTAGCGATAAAAATTTTTGCATTAGTTCTGACAACAGGCTTTTTTATAAAAGCTTCTATAAAACGAAATGTTTTTGAGCTGGTGATGTTTCAAATGAAGGTGTTACTGTTTAAGCAAAAACTTGAGTTTTATGCTCTATGTTTCAGTTTTTGTATTTCAAACTGCTAAAATTTATTGACAATTTTAGCCAATTGATTGATATAGTGTTGACCTAATGAAAGCTTAAATTTCGTTGAAGTATTTTTGCATTGAACAATTTTGTTGTTTCAGTGACATACTTTACACTTTACACATTATCATCCTGCTATTGTAACGTAAAGTAATATTATATTCACAATAATGGCACATTAATGAGTAATGTAACCCAATCTAACTTTAATACAAAAATAACTTAAGTTTAATCGCATTAAGAGGAGGCAAATAAATTTGTTGCAAGCGCTGCTTCAGAATTTTTTGCCCGTTGTTTTAATACTGAGTAAAACAAAAGAAAAATACAAAAATAAAACATAGACTTTAGTATCTGCATGCAATGAAAATTATGGATAGTTGTTTTTGCTCTATTTAGATTCTAATTGATGCATTTAGAAATATGAAAACAGTATAGTTTTCTGAGTTCAGTTTTACTATATTCAGAACAAATTTTCATTGATGAATTTCAATTTACAGTTTTAATACCTCATGCAGCTCACTTATTTTTATTGCAAAACGCACTTATCGGAAATATCGACAAAACTACACGTCTGTGCTTTTTTAAATTTTTCATCATTCATTCTCCAATATTAAGACACATTCCCTATGATTGAAATACCTTTAAAAAATTATTAAGTTGTGGCACGATTCTGAAGTTCTCGTGTGTTCAAAAACGATATCTCTGCAATTACCATTTATGTACTGGGTAATAATGCCTCCATATATAGCACGCAGAACTGTGGACGCAAGCCCTTTATAGAATTGGGCAACCATTGCAGTAACTGGGAATGGTTGTGACACAAGGCACGTGCTGCATTGATTCTATACGCCATTTAAGGTCGTTTGCCGGCACGACTTCGAGAGAACCGAGTGGCAGCGTCGGTCTCGCGGAAGAGCTGAGTGGCAGCGTCGGTCTCGCGGAAGAGCCGAGTGGCAGCGTCGGTCTCGCGGAAGAGCCGAGTGGCAGCATCGGTCTCGCGGAAGAGCCGAGTGGCAGCATCGGTCTCGCGGAAGAGCCGAGTGGCAGCATCGGTCTCGTGAAATGCAGAGGCAAGGACGAGAAACAATTCTATAAAGTGAAAAACGCAAGCAAAGGAAGAGAAAATGTCAATGAAATTCTGCGTTCGTGAATTTGAACGATAGTGAAACGTCTTGTGCCTTCAGTAAAGCTTTGCTATATTTTTTAGTTTTATTTGTTTTCTTCCTATGGTGCTTTATAGTTAAGGACAGATTTGATTTTTAAACACAAAGAACATTTATTTAAAACACGGCATGGAGAACTCCAGATGCCAAACTGAAACGGTAATAATGAACATGAATTGAAAGAATGATCAACTGAATTATGATCTCAGTGAGAAAAAATGACTTGCTTGAACATTCCTTCACTCCGTAATGCAGCCGTGAAAGCCAATTAACCATAGAAACTACTGTTTTTCATATCATATGAACGAATTCATAATCAATACATATTTTCTCAAAGAAAATTAAAAATTTATATGAATTCATAAACAATAGTAAGTATAAGTTTGAATTGACAAGCATTAATTTTGTATCAATAGATTCATAATTCACAATTATTTAATTAATGAAGCCCTAAACTACGAACATAACAACATAGGCTTTTAATTAAAACTATGATCTCGCCTTCTGTTAGATAGTTTATCACCCTTTCTTTAGTTCGTCGTGTTCTGGACTTTAAGAGCTGGAGAAATGAAGCAAAATATTACAGCAAGGTGTAAGAGAATCTTCTATGCATTGTCTTTAGCTTTGCTACATTGAAGAGCACGTGTTCAGGTAGTGCAAAACAAGACTTAATTTGATCTGCCTGAGAAGGTGAAGCTTTTGAAGGAAAATATATATTCTCTCTGAGATGAGAGCTTCCTAGCGTTCAGATTCTGATCTATTCAAACTAATTATTCCACCAGGAGGCAAAATCTGTCTGTGGGTCAAGAAAAACTAATACTCAGGAGTTTGCTGCTTTTATTTTGGTGTCATGCACTGCTGAAATGTTTTGAATGATACTGATGACGATCATGCAATCCTTATCGTTGTTTATTGGGCTGCATAAAAATCAAAACGATTAAATTTAGTGACGTATGAAAATCAATAGGATCAATTTTAATGACGTCCGAGGTCTGTTGTTTTTAACTTCCGGTGGGCTATAAAAAATTATATAACTTAATAATGTAACTATCAAAAGTACTGCAGGGTCTTACTTATCTCTCTACATATTTGCCAAAACTGTTGAGGTATTTGTGATACCGTGACACAAGCTTCTCGATGCCTTCTTCAAAGAAGTTAGCAACCAGTAAAGAGAGATACATCTTAACGGGCACACTGAGCCCTGACCCCGCGGGCACACAGCTTTTGCTATTCGAGGTATCGTACGATTGTGTGCAAAGCACATCTTGAAATATCTGAAAGTTGTTCAGAAAGTTCACTGATTGTATAGCTTCGTTTGGTGTTGACCACCTGATCAACACGCTGAACGAGGCCTACAGTAGCGACAGACTTCGACCTGGTCCACTTTCTTCATGAACTTTGGTTTCCTCTTCTTTAAATTTTCTATATTATTTTTGCAATCCACATAAAGTTGTAGAGTAATAAAGTACATCCACATAAAGTTGTGACTGTGGGCATGAATTCTAGCAGCATTACGTTCTTCTCCTTGCAGAAAACGGATTACATTTCGTTATCCACATTTCACATTTGGCATGAGCATCGATCATAGCAGTCATGTTCAATTGCCCGCACCTCGGTTATGATAAAGGCATCTGAGCCGACAACGGTGAGGTTGTGGTTAAGAAGCTGCGCAAACGTGTAATCTGCTACTGATCGTGCTTCCACGTAAGCACGAAATAAGCTGGAGTCAGATCTTATTCCTTGCCTGTGAACAGCTGGGATTTACATGAAAATATGACAGACAGTTTCCTCATATTCCATAACTTCAATTTCGTGAAAGTTTACCTACGTTCATGGCTTAAGAACCACACATTGCATGTTCCAAATGTTCTCCTTCCCATTGAAATGTTAGCTTCTTTTTGCAAGAAAAATTATCCTGCACGAGCCACCAGCGAACTTGGTTCATTTTATACGAGATATTTCTGGAGTGTCTTTAGTTTCACCTTTCCAGCAGCTATCTTTCGCTTCCAATACACAATAACCATTTGCAACTTGTAAGTCTGTCGTTTGTTATAGAGCAAGACCGTTATTTCGGACGGTTACATTAGACCCAAGCCACTGTGCTCGCTACTCTCCTTCTACTCTACTTTGAAAAGCTAACGTGGATTTTTTCTCCCGAACATCAAAAACATAATTCAAAGGAGGCAAAAACACGGGCTTAAGCTCGTTTCACTAAGTGATAATTTATTATTAATACAATGAGTACGTAAACTGTTTACACAGCGTTTGAAATTAAAGGTTAATATTGAATTTTTGGAGCCTTTATTAAGAAGGATTAGTGTATTTTCTGTGCCTTTTTGAAAATGATATTCGTACGGAAAACTTCGTACGAGAGTATGCTGCTTCTTTACGAAATTCACACAAGTTATGAACGTACAAAAATACAGCAGCTTGTCATATGTAATTGTACGTTATGAGTATCGCTGCAGGCGGAATCCAAAGTTACTTCTAAACATCTTCTGGCTTCATAAAAACTTACGGAAATGAAACAAATAAACTATATGTCATCTTTTCATGTATTGATTAATAGCTAAAGGTTTATGATCAGAGTCTATTTAAATTTATGAATAGGCAAAAATCCCTTTTAATTTTCTTATTTTCTTCATTTTATAATCGACCTCTAAGATCCCATGCCTAAAAATTTTTTAAGCTCTGAATAACTGAACTGAGAAACTTTGTTTGATAATTTCATCCCACAGAGTACTTTTTAATACCTAACTTTTATGTGTATATATACTTATACATATATATATATATATATATATATATATATATATATATATATATATATATATATACATATGTATATATATTTGTGTGTGTTTATATGTATATATACTGTGTATATAAATACTCACAATCAGTACTCTAGATTTTAAATAAATCAAACGAGTTAGAAACTTATGGAGAACAAAAAAAGATTAGAACTTTTTTCAGTACTTTTATTTTTCTGCTTCTTATTTTATTTATTTACCATTAAAGAGAACTTCTTGATCCTGCATGATCGTTGCAGAGCTGTTGACACCATGACGAGTTATACTAAAAAATGCTTGATTCTTTTAACCGATTTAAACAAGTTTTATTTTGAGTTCTTCTCAATTTCGAAAGCCCAGTGAACAACTTTTGAATATTCAAAAATTTATTTGGTCTAATGCAGAAACCCCATTCACATAGAGGCTCTAAGCTCAAATAATTTCGCAGAAAGAATTCATACATCTCCTTACTTTCAAATCAAAAAGCCCTCATTTCGAGTACATTACCACCAACCGAAGCTTGTTTTCCGGCACCTAAAAGCCGGATTTTTTCCACCTAATTTTTGCAGCGTTTTGCAAAAATCGGTGCATTTACTCCATATTCCGTGGCCGCGCTCAGCCAAAGCTTTATTTTCCGTTCCGTCGCTCTAACGGGCCTCGCTCTGTCCGAACACTTCGCGCGCAGCAATGCGGAACACCAACTAAAAAACGGTCGTGCAGTTTTCAAAAATGAACCTTGTTGACTTTAAAACTGAACAACTCCTCTAAAATACGGTATTGCTGCTCGCAAATCAAATATAGTTTCAAAAACGATTTATTTAGGCCTTGAAAAGGAAATGGGATCTTCTTGAAATGAATTTCTTTCACACAAAGGTGGAAATTTAAAGTAAAATCTCTTGTATTTGAACATAACTTCACTTGGTTGAAATAAAAGTTCGAATTTCAAATAGTCTTTGAAAAACTCAATATATTATTATTATTATTATTATTTAATTATTCACAGTTCTTTATATAGAAAGATTTGTGTATTTTCTTCACTATTATTCGTAAAATAATTTTCGTTTAAGAACAATCGTACACTTAGGTTAAATTGTTCAAATTGCACATGGAAATTTTAAGTGATGAGAAACGAAATTCCTAAGGAAAATTTCAATTCAATCAACATTGAATGAGAACAAATTTCGTTCAAAAGCTATCAGCGTATATTATTTGTGATGGTTAATAATACGAACATGAACTGATCATCCCTCATAATACGACTATGTTTCGTTCCATTCTCAAAGTTTCATGTTATTTTTATGCATATTTTTAAGGAGGAGAAATTTATAAAGTTGATAATTTTTTATTGTCACTGAGTTTTTTTAACTACAGCCTTAGATCGTCGAACATCGTCAACCTATTATTTCGAATCTAAAATGGTCAAACTGACTAACTTTACAATTATAAACTGAAATTAACTAATGTGAATGGCTCAATTACTTATTGCTTCAACATCACGAGTTGCAGTTAAATGTTTATAAATCTTAAGTTTTAGTCTTCAACGATTTGAAAAGAGATAATTTTTATAAAATACTAACGATTTTTCAAATTATTGCGTAGGGAATCATCCTCGTGAACTTAGTTCGCATAAATATTTTGTGACAGATTTAGTTTAAATATTTAGAAATCGTACCCTCAAGCTTAACATGATTTAAAGTTGTTTTATTTCGGTAGCAGATTCTGATTTACAATTTGCCTCTTATTTCATACTATTTTTGATGCGTCCGAAGTAAAATAAAGACCACAATTGGATGATTTACTTTAAAATAATATAGAGGAATAATATACATTAAATGCTTGGAAATTCATAACCCATAATAAAGAATTAAAAAGTTTAATCAAATCATTCATGGCAACAATATTCACACTCCTTTTATAACTCAAAAGTGGATACTATTTTCCACAATTCCTTCAACGTATATACTGCCTCGCTTTTAAAAACTCTCTTATTCCCTAATAAAAATTTCATTTGTGAAACACGTATCCTTGTATACAACTGTTAATTCCTCGAAGTCTGGATGCGCCAATTAAATTACACGGTATTCGCAATTTGTAATTTTCTGGGCAAGTAAATAAGATTAGAGGAGCATTTCATAATTACCAAAGCGCCAGAAGCATGGCCTCCTGAGGTAATCTAATCTGCTTTGTGCAGGAGGGACACCAGAGCTGCGATGTCTGTTCAAAAATACACCATATCATAAATGTAGAAGCTTTACCTGTATTTCTTTGTCGCTTCGGTCAATTATGTGTTTTCAATCCTGCGGATGACTATCTGTGTTACTGAAAGGGAAGCGGGATCCTTTAGGTGTATCACTGTCAGTGACCCTTTATTCCTGTTGCTGAGAGAGATAGTCTGCAACATAGCGGATAATCCTCTACACTGCCCAAGATGATCATCTGTCTGTATTCCTCTCAGTAATTCTTCGTATTACTATGTGTGATCATGAGTACTCATACAAAATAAGTTAACTTATGTTTGTATTAGAGTTTGTGGTTCCCTGCCTCTGTAGCCGTATGATTCTAAATCTGTGTCACTGTGTTTACCCTAGAGTATACTTTGATGAGATTGATCAATAGTCCTTATTACTTTGATCGTTCTAAATTCTGTGCTGTGGAGGTAATTTCAAAGGAGGTTTTTCCCCTCACAAATCGAACTGCCTTCCCTCTTGCAAACTACACTGTCTTCTCGCTTACAAACTGCACAGTCTTCCCTTTTGTAAACTATGGTCTTCCCTTTTAAAAACTACGCAGTGTTCCCTCGTACAAACTGCACAGTCTTCCCATTTATAAACTATGGTCTTCCCTTTTAAAAACTACAGTGTTCACTCGTACAAACTGCACAGTCTTCCCTCTTACACACTACAGTTTCCCTCTTCTAAGCTATAGTGTTCCCTCGTACAAAGTACGCTGCTTTCCCTCTTACAACTGTACTCATTTCCTGGTTCATCGATGCATCTTCCTCGTGTAGTCCACAGGTATTCTTCGCAAGAAATCTAATAACATTCCCATTCGCTGGTCATTCCCCAAAATTCAGCTTGAATTTAGATATGAAAACGTATCTGCACCCTACCAGCGGGTCGACACATACATAGTGTATGCAGGGCAGAAAATTCCAGATGTGTACATTATTTTTCCACATGCATTTTAAAAATGCCCTCGTTTTTTGTTGAGTATCGTTTTTACTTGTGTAGTTAATTGATTTTATTTTTGTCTCGAGACATTTTCATGTCATGAATATTGGTGTTTCATGTATGTTCAATGTAAGTTCCACCATATACGGGGTGTCTGAAAAAAATGTACTCACCCTTTAACCGTTGCTAACATGCTGTCTTCTGTGTGTTGCAGGTGTGAGGTTCGAACTTTTGCGAACATGATTCTTTAATCACATTTAATCATGTTCGCAAAGGTTCGAGCCTCACACCTGCAACACAAAGAAGACAGCATGTTAGCAACGGTTAAAGGGTGAGTACATTTTTTTGAGACACCCTGTATTGAGTACCGCCCACAGGTAGAAAGAACAAGTCCATTATGGTCGTGCTTATGGTATAGTTAGCTATAACATCCAGAAAAAGTTTTTTACATAAATAATGCCAATTTCAGTATGCTGACACATACATAAAAAGTAAAGTGTTGCATTGGTATTATTCATCCAAAGTCAGAGACTCCTATACAACAGAAACACAGACGAGTTGTACCTGAGAAGTCTTATTATTATTATCATTATTTATTGATATTATTATAATAATTAGTATTATTTTCCTGGTTTACCTGGGAAGCAACACGAAAATTATGCAGTTCAATCATCAGGTATATGTAGTCATTCCGTTGATTTGACCATTGACTTCAACTTTATTTCAAATCAGTAATTTATGTGAATTCCAACCGTGCTTCATTTATGACAACTTACTTGTGTTGCAATTTGAATGTTAAACTAACAAAACATTTATTCTATTCTTGAGAAAAAGCCGTAATTTCAGACGGACGTGCAACTTGTGACACATGGGTACATTAATTTCTATACATGTATTTTGTACACACAAATACACACACACACATACATGCATACACACATACACACACACACACACATACACACACATACACACACACACGTACACACACACATACACACACACACACATACACACACACACACATATATATATATATATATATATATATATATATATATATATACTTACATTCAAGTGGCTTTAAACATACGTATATTTTAATTGAGTGAGGAAATTGTTAATTGGAACTTACTCCAGCTCACAATTTTCATGGAGTCAAATCGAGTGCAGAGTGCGGAAGAACATTGCCTACAAAAATAAGCTAAAAATGAGCTATATTGCAAAACAAGATTACCGACAAAAATGAGCTAGAAATTATCTAGATTCCATGATAACAATTACGGCAAAATGAGCTAGAAATGAGCTAGATGGCATAACAACATTACCAGTAAAATGAGTTAGAAATGAGCTAGATGACAACATTACAACTAAAATGAGTTAGAAATGAGCTAGATGACAACAACATTACAACTAAAATGAGCTAGAATTGAGCTAGATGGTATAACAACATTACCCGCAAAAATGAGCTAGAAATGAGCTAGATGACAACAACATTACCCGCAAAAATGAGCTAGAAATGAGCTAGATGACAGCAACATTACCCGCAAAAATGAGCTAGAAATGAGCTAGATGACAACAACATTTCCCGCAAAAATGAGCTAGATGACAACAACATTACCCGCAAAAATGAGCTAGAAATGAGCTAGAT